>CEMU01567977.1:34218-48548 GCA_900068965.1 Calocybe gambosa
TAGGTGATCGATCGTTGATCAAAAGAAGCCTGCAAACACGCATTGGTACTGATGGGGAGATGAAGTTGGCGCTTTTCAGGGTCGACGGGTCAGTAGGCATGATGACCCCGACCGTCGTCTCAGGACCTCGTCCTCGAATTCTGTACAAGTACAAGTAAATATTGAAACCGCGGTAAAATACATAAGGCACACATTGCTCGGATCATAGCTGACCCATCCAACTAAGTGTGGAGCGTGGATATTTACAGTAATAATATTTATTTAGCGTTTGATATGCCTCGGAGGTAAGGTGACGCTGAAACAATCTTTTCTGATACCACACTTGCTTTCATCTCGACGAGTCTACATTCGTCGCTCGGCTCCGAGGAAACGGACTATAGTACTACGGGGGTCGTACAGTACTCGCTTGCATAGTAGCATGCAATGGCTCTATAGCTAGGATTCTACCCCAGTCCATAACAACAGGCACGCCGCGTTAATTGGGCGAACCTGGACAACAAATGCGCAATTGGAAACTGTCCAAGGGGTCCATTAAGCGGATTCTCGGGACTTGACGGGAGTCATACACATTATAGATTATCCTAAATGTCATCGTTGACCTTTTTAAGGTCACACTGTACGATAAAATGGCCTCGAATTAACTGAACGTCGTAGCTCCGTGCATCCTCAATTAAAGCGTCTTTATTCTCTGTCACTTCTCTCCTGCCAACTATTCGCCAGTTGACTTCGCTGTTCACTCCCGCGACGTCTTGATTAATCACAGAAGCACTCGAAGAATTGTACACACTTGGCTACCAAACTTTTCCAGCTACCTACCTTTTTCTGCGGTCGATTCTTCTTCAGAGGTCAAGCAGCCTTCTTAACCTTCTTTTGGGATAACACAACATTCTTGACTGGAGCGTGGGTTCGATTCAAGTCGACGCGACGATCTCCCATCACTCACCTCATATTTCCTCATTGGCTCCCTTAACATTCATGCTTGCTTCTCCAGCAACTCCTCATAAGAGCAAACAATTTCGACACAATTCAAGTTCAGACCCGCAGGCGACCATCTCTGATCGCTATCCCATGGACTCCAATAGCCTCGAGTACCTCCAGTCTCGGCTTTTATCGCTCACCAAGTCTTTTCCTTCCCATATTTCTAACATCTGCGATCCAACTATCTCTCAATCTTCGTTACACTCTCCAAAAGATAACTGCTTTTCTTCTACATTCTCCGCTAGCATGGACGACAAGCCCACAATCATCGACGCCTTTGCTCCAATTCCTTTCGCTAATGATCTGTCCCCTACTTCGTCGGTAGATAGCGATTTGGGGTCCTCCTATTTGGCTTCCCGATCCTCATTTGATACCTTTGTCGCGACTCGCTCTCGCGTTATTCGTGTAAGCTCCGCTTACCCTCTGCGCGTAGTGTTCTAAGCTGACTTCTATTGTGCATACTGTGATTAGCTTTACAATTTGCCGCTACAGGCAGAGGGATATCTATCCGCTCTCTTTCTCCCGCAAAGCGTACGTTTATGTCGCCGCCGCAAAGTTTACATTTATTAATAATTACGCCGATGACGTTAGGACGTGCGCTGCGGCATTCCTACACCTATATCAATATGGACGGTGCAAAAAGGTTATTTGGGCTTTATTCCTGACAGTGCATGGGCGGTTTTCCAAACGCATGAAGAGGTTCGTTTCAATCATGGGATTATTATTTTTTCCCCTTTATTTTTCTCGGTGACGCTACACCAATTTAAACACGTGATGGTAACCCGAGTTCTGTCAAGTCCACCAACCTGAGGGTTTGGCTGGAAATTTTCTCAGGACTGGGCTCCGAGCCCACGCATTTCACGGAAATGGAGGACAGCCACGGTAACCACGTCCGCGTTGCCCTTGTCTGTGCAACCCTTCGCAATTTGTCCGCAGCGCCTTTTTGGGCGCGATTTGAAAATGATCGACTATTGTTTTTACGCCATAATATAACTAACGTCTTGCATCATGACTAACATTCTACGCTATCACTAGGCCGTGACCGCCCTCTCTTCTATATCAAGTTCTGCGCTATCAGTCACCACTGCCCTTGAGAGCGACCTCGAGCCCTTTCACAAACTCCGGCGCTTCACTCTTGCCACTCCCGTACGTATCATCTTATGTAACCATGTCATATCTCCTTTCCAACAGTTCGGAAAATTCTCCCTGCAGATGCCCTCTTTAAGTCCTCGTGCAACTTCTTCCCAACCTCAACTACGCGTCTCATCCTCGCACCCAAACCTTCAAGCCTCTAGAACCGTATACGATCACACTCCTGGAATGGTGAACCGAGAGTATCCTATTTCGAGTAATCCCCCAAACCCAAGGACGAGTTTCAGACAAGGCGATTGGATGTGAGTTGTCTCTCTTTTTTCCATTTCTACCCGATGGTCGGCTGTCTACAGTCTCGCCAAGCTCTCTTGGGCCCCACCCGATAGTGGTGCTATTTTTGGCCCAATGTCTCGCTCTCGATCATGTTCTGCGTAAACCTTGTGCGTAACTGAATTCTTTCCTCTCCACACTAGATGCAACTCGCCGAATTGTGCGGCACACAACTTTGGGTAAGTGCACAGTCAGCAGATACCACATAATAAGATTCTGGGGGTATCCTGTCTCAAATTCTTCAAAACATCATGCTTACTTCCTCCTTCCCTTGTATGATCCTTCACAGACGCAATCTTACCTGTATCGGTTGCGGATGTACACGTCTCACCGGAGAACCAAACTCAAATCCAACAATCACACCCCAACAACAAGCTTTTCCGCCTCCTCGTAACAATTCTTCGCCTCGTTTTGCCTCGTTTCCATCCCAGTCGATTTCGCTTCCGAATCCTCCTGTACAGTCCCCTTTCTCGCAGCAAGCATTTCACACATACGGACAGCTCAAGCAGCCCCACGCTTCGCGTTCACAGCATAATCAACCGGCATTGACGACATCATCCGTTCCTCCGCCTAGGTCTACTCACCCGCTTCTAACGCCGTCCGGTCGGTCGTTCGCGGTTGGGGGGAGGGTTCAGAATATTTCAAGCGATCCCCTAACCCCATGCATTATGTATTGGCCAGATAATGAACCATTTCCCGAGCAAGGTCAGATACGACCTTCCGGTCTGGTCGGTGTTGCAGTACGTTTGCTATCTGTGCCATGTTCTGGCTCGAATTCTCATCTTATTCCAGCAACCGCCCATTCTCAATACGGGTAACAAAGGGCCTATCGCTCATGTAAGTTTTACGATTGAAAATACATCTTCGCGTGTTAACCCGGCGTATATCCTTGCATAGCAACCTGGTGATTGGATCTGTCAGAAGTGCAACTACTTGAACTGGAGGCGCAGGAAAGTGTGTCAAACCTGTCTACCATGTACGTCGCATTATCCTTTCGCCGAAGTGTCCTTAGTCATCCCGCATTACAGACGCTGAAGGAAATGGCGACTCTATCTCCGCAGCGGTGCAGGCAGAACGCATCGCTTTACTGACGTCCGTCCTGGCCCACCAGAACCAAGCTCAGTCATCTGTTCCTCAAGCACCTGTGCGAGGGCCTCGTTCTCATTCGATGACTCCACCACAGCAATGTCGACCCTTTGTTGATAACCCTCCTGCTCAACTGCAGCGTCAAACTCACGTCTCTGTCCATCGCTCTCAGTCGCATCTTGACCTTGGCGCTCAGTACCATAACAGGGTTTCCGATAGCACCCCCATCTATCAGACTGCTGGCAATCGTCAACGTCAACAACCATCACCCCTGTACTCCACTGGACCTGATTTCAATAGCCTCCCTATTCATTCCCCTGCGCCATTGCTCCCTTCCTTCCTGCAGGATATCGTACAGTCTCCCGCTTTATCCCCGACCTCGACGTCGTCTGCCGACTTGTCGATTGAGGAGTATGAGGAGATGCAGGCCGCGCAAGGATCACTCCCGCGTACGCCTAACAATGACGATAAAGCGACTGACGTGCCGCATGGGAACATATGGCGACTGGACGGGGAGGAGAGTAAATCACTTTCGGTATTCGCACTTCACAATACCAGGGGTTTACTTGGCAGCAATAAAAAAGCAAGTAATGATTGCCTTCGTCTTAATCAGCTTGTGATATCTTAATTTGTGTGTGAGCCTTTTCGTGCTTCCTCGTCTGAATCGGTTTTTCTAACTGCGTCTCCCAGATTCTTTGGTATAGTCATATTATGAAGGATTAATTGGGCCTGTGCTTCTCTCGCCGTCAGGGAACGCACATTGGACGTTTTGCGTGTATTGAATGGTTTGGAAGAAGGATTTGAAATATTTCTGTCAACTTGCTCACAAGGGACGATTTGATTGTTTTCTTGGAGGTTTTATCTATATGTATTGATCGTCCCGTAATAATAACTATTTTTCTTTTTTTTTTCTTTCTTTACAAGGTTACCTGCTTGTAGACTTTGTAGCACACGAATTTCGAATACTAATCGAGGCTGAAGGTCTTTGCTGTTATTTGCGATCAGATCGCTAATTCTGAGGTACGCGACGCGACTTGTTCCTTTCTAGGTCTATCTTGATTCTTCAAGTGAAATGCGCCGTTGAATCAATCGACCAGAGCAACTATGCGAGATCCAGTCGTCTCCTTTCCGCTCCATGGTCCTTCTACCTCCTCAGCCTACGAGTTTCTCACCAGGACGACAAGAGCGCCTCAAACATCCAACCCTGAATCTGACTTACTGACAGCTATTCGCACCGTGCTACGCGGGTCAGATACGGAGCCCAGCTCAAATATACAGTCCACTACTTTTCTCTATGAGGGTGAAATTTCGGAAGAAGACGAATTGGCATGGAATGCGCATACAGTAGTCCTCAGTCGCGGAGGTGTGATGAGAAAGAAGTGGAATTTCGAGGAAGAAGGTCAAGCCATTCAATGGGCATGTTTAGGATGGCTCGAGGAAAATGTCTCTACAACTGGCTTCTCGTCGTACACGAGTTCTCACTACATGTCAGGCTCGTCTTCAGTGTCAAGTCATGATGACACTGCTGAAAGGCCGACTTTCGGCCCGTTTGCACAACAAGCTCAACGAAATGCGGCCCCAGAACATGGACAACTAACGCGCGTCCCTTCCGTTTTTGTGTTCCTGCGTAGTATCGGCAAAATCTTTCTCAGGAATGGGCTTGAGTACACGTTCGCGCTTCCATTCATCGTCAGGAAGGCGTGGCCTCTGTTGCCCCATGGTGTCATGATACAACGTGTATTAGAGCCGTACGAGCTCAAAGAAGCTGAGCTAACAAACGATGACGCGTTACCGACATTATTTTCTATTACCAGTCCATTTTCTGAGGCACGATCAGTCGGGCTGACCACAGGAATCATAGGTGGTTTCCGGGGCGACACGCCCTCTCTCAAAGACGAGACTGAGAACTCTTCCAAGCCTCTCAAGTCAGTGGCACCCACAGAAATGGTTGTGTGGATCTCTCATCACGGTTTGGCGTCAATGCAGGATGTGCTTGTCACCGTCGATGTAGAGAAACATCAGCTATCTCTCTGGAGATATGCCTACCTAAAGCCAAAGGACACTCCATTGCCATTGAAAAACCCATATGCTGACGTAAAACCGAAAAAGAGGCAGTCTATGGGAGCTGGGAATCGCAGAACCTCGACAACGTCTCCTACACTCCACACTAGAGATCAGCTACTAGCACCAGATTTGGGTGGCATTCCGGAAATCCCCCCTCTATCATCACTCCCAGGAATCCCCCCTCCCTTATCTACAGCTACCACTATGGCGTCACTAATCAGTGGTGGGTCCTCACAGCAAACAGCTCCTACGAGGGGCCGGCGGAATTCACTGACAAGAAATGAGCTCAGCCTCACGATGGACAGAATGGTTTTAGGGGGAAGGTTTGACAGTGACCATAGTCTCATTCCAGTTGAGCACGGCAGGATGAAAGCAGCGTATTGGATGGAACGAATGTATACCCGGGACCTGAGCCCTAGCGAGTAAGCAAAGCAAAGTTGTTATTTATTTCCTCACGCCTGACGGGCCACTAGTGCCCAGTCGTGGCGATCCATATCTGTCGCACTCTTTGATGATCGGTGGGATGGTAATTCCTCACGATCGATTTTAGCGGTTTGCCTACCATTCTCTAGCCTGGCGTTACTATTCGCTCTTACAGTGGGTGAAGGCGACACGCTCGGGGTCGTATTCCTGTCCGAGATACCTGCTATTTCTGTGACTTCCCTCCACATTACCCGTAATAACGTCACCGATCTTCTTGTCGTGAAGCCTGACCACCAGCTTGCAATTTTAACACATGGTATATACGAACTTCCCATTGCACTCGAGCCGCAGTTGCCCCACTCATCTACAACGGACGTCACACAGTCTTCCATGTATGCCGATCATGGTCCGGTGACCACCGTACAAGGCGGTTTGCTCTCTGTAGTTACGTTAGGGTTCCGTGATGGTTGGAAAGGGCGAGCAACCTTTAACCTTGTCCCACACGACATTCTCACAGTTCAATGCCTGCAAACCCTCGCATTGACACTGCCGGCTGATATCTTTTTTGCATTGCATCTTCTGTTCCTTGAGCGATGGTCTTTGCGCCGCCGTTCGACTTTGGATAATACAGAATTTAACTGTCTAGCGGAGTCACTCTATATACTTTTTCAGTTTCCCCCTCCGGTATCGTCTGCAACCCCTGATTACTGGTCAAGGCTTGGAGCTTCATCATCGCGTACCCGGTTTCATGAGGACTTAACTCTCAAGCGACTCCAGATGCCGCCTCCTACTCCAGTCCTATACCCCAAGCCGGAGCCCAGCGAGCTTCGCTATCTTTTAGCACCACTTCTATATGCGCTACATACACTCGGGGAAAATTTGCGACTCATGGTGCATCATTATGCGTTGCTGATCAAGCTAGTTCCCATCATATGTCAAATAGCTTTTTCCATTCGCCCAGAGTGGGCGGACTACTGGAAGCGGCTTTGCCCTGGTGTGATTCTACAATGGCCATCACCCGAGACGACTGGTTGGTTACAATTGTGCGCCCCATGCATTTTTACTCATTTTACCTTCCAGTCATTGAAGATGTTGATGACCGTTTGCCCGTGTGGCCGCCAGATATATCGGCGATTTTGTATGGTCGAATCAGCAATCCTGATTGGCAGGTTCCTTGGGATACACTCAATGTTGCTGTCCGGTTTGGGATATCGCCCGGCTTTGCATACGGCCAGCTGGACGCTCTCTCTTCCTTAAAGCACCTCACCGACATCTACAGGTGTCTTGCAGACAACACTGTGGCAGAAACCCAAAAAAGGGCTGAGAATGCTGTGTCGTCAATCGTAAATGCCCGCTTAGGCCCAGAATTTATCAATCGACTACCCGTTGGTATTGCGGCGCCATTAAGAGAGGCGGCCAGAACGTGTCAGTTCGCCCCTTTAGGAAACTGGCCGCTGGCCGCATATCGTGCGATAGGCAGAAATGATATTGCTGCTACGGCCGATGATGCTCCCGAACTATTGTTCTCGGATGGATACAAGCCCGTAAAAGAGTTTATCGTAAGTGTCTCAGTCGAAAAGTTCGCAAAGGCTAATTATTCGAAGAGCTCCTCTCGGCCTCGTCGAACAATTGGCGAGATTATCAGCAATGTTCGAACTTCTGCTAGCGGAGAAGTTGATGCACTTTCTGGAGTTGAGTTGGATCTAGCAGATTTTACGGACATCCGGTTCGGCCAGGATCGTAGACTGGAGGAGGTAGCCCGCATGCTATGTTCCTCCAAAATCCCATCCATAAAAACTACCGAACGTCCAGAAGCAAAGCAAGTGTCTTCTCTTTTATTAGTGTATTGCCTTCTGACTATTTCTAATATCAAGTGAACATGATCAAAACAAAGAGCATCAAAACCAAGTCATACGCATCGCAGAGCGCACCTTGGCTTTGCCATTTGGTCGTGCCATGTTTACCTTCGGATCTGTCCCAACCGTCACCCGCGAATCGTATACTGTACCAAAAGTGGAATATAATGTCCGCCTGCAACCGCTGAATATTGTTGTCATCCCCGAACCCGGCAAAATATCTAGTGAATCCACAAGCTGGGGTGACTTCCACAATGGTGTAGCGGCAGGGCTACGTATATCACCATACTCTGCCGCTGTAGAGAGCTCCTGGATTGCATTCAACAAGCCTTCTGAGTTGACACCAGAGCATGCAGGCTTTCTGTTTGGGCTAGGCCTTACCGGACATCTGAAAGGAATGCTGACTTGGCATACATTTAGTTATCTCACTCCGAAGCATGATTTAACATCCATTGGTGTGCTTCTTGGTTTATCTGCGGCGAACATCGGAAGTGGAAACCAGCACGTCACGAAATTATTGGCGGTGCACACCCCGGCGTTGCTTCCTATTCCTGCAGTTGATTTGAATATCTCCCTTGTGACTCAAGCTGCAGGCTTAGCTGGCGTTGGGCTGCTCTACCTTGGAACAAAAAATCGACGCATGGCCGAAGTATGTCTCAGCCAAATTACCAGGAAGGATTTAACACAGCCAGACCTAAGCAACGAGCACCGCGAGGCCTACACCTATTCCGCTGCCCTGGCATTTGGCATGACGATGCTTGGTAAGGGCTCGACTGTACCGGCCGACATGGTACTGGTCTCCAGATTGAACACCTTGATTCACGGAGACGCAAGCGACCCTGGTCAGAGGAGTTTGCACCCCCCTTTTGACATCAATCTCACGTCCCCAGCGGCATCAATTGCTCTCGGCCTCATGTATCTGAAGACAGAGCGACGAGATATCGCCGATATTTTGAGTATTCCTGATACTGTTACCGCCCTGAATCAGGTACAGCCAAGCTTCCTGCTGATACGTACAATCGCACGCGCGTTGATCCTATGGGATTCGATTACCCCGACCGGCGACTGGCTCATGGGCCAAATACCGGCGGCTATACGAGAAGCTATGGATAATCAGGCAAAAGGGAAGGGAGTCGATGATGCCATTGAGTTAGCGTACCACAACATCTTGGCTGGCAGTTGTTTTGTTGTTGGTCTAAAATATGCTGGAACAGCCCGAGAGGCGGCCTACATGATGATTATCAGGCACTTCGATGTATTCACTCGCTTGGTTTATTCGACTGGTAAACGTTCTGGGTTCATTTCATACAACTCATAGTACTGACAAAAACTTGTTAGGTGCCGCTTTTGATCACAAGATCAAACGTTCAGCCTATCGCGATGGCCTGAACTTGATTGCCATCTCATTAAGCATGGTCATGGCTGGTACAGGAGAAATCACGTGCTTTCGTCGTTTCCGGTATGCATACGGAGTGAACCAGCAAGCCATGTATCACCAACCATTTAAATATGGTGTTCACATGGCAACGCACCTGTCTATCGGCTTGCTTTTTTTGGGGGGAGGGCGTTTTACTTTGGGGACATCAGATGCCGCACTCGCTTGTATGGTGGCGGCTTTCTTTCCTCGCTTTCATCATATGTCTTCGGATAATAAGAGCTATTTGCAAGCACTCCGTCATTTCTGGGTGCTTGCAGTGGAGCCAAGGTGTCTTATCGCTCGCGATGTCGACAGTGGTGAAGTGGTATACCTACCTGTGAAGATTACGATGAAGGAAGGGAAGGACATTGGGACGACTCAGCTCATTTCGCCGACTCTGATACCTGATCTTGACAAACTATTGTCTATACGAGTGGATACTCCCCGCTACTGGCCATTTTATTTGGACACGGAGAATATTCCTCGCCACCGCCAAAGCCTCCTTCGGAGTCAGACACTGTTCGTCAAACGGCGAACGGCTTTCCTAAGCTATACCGAGGATCCAAGGGGAAGTCGCAGTCTCTTTGCACGCTCTGGTTCATCAGCAGGGGATGCTGCTACCCTCGATTTTCCTCAGTTAACAGACACTAAAATACACCCCGCCGGAGATCTATCTGAGTTCATAACCTCATTTTCAAATGATGTGCTTTTCCTCGCCTTTGCCGATCATTTTTCTCGTGAGAGTGAAGATGAAGAAGAGCGCCTCTGCCAGGTATACTGTCATGCAGCCTTGCTTGACAGCATCTTGCAGGACAAGCCGCAGACCCTGCAATCCCATCTTATCTTGTTCCGCTATCGGAATATGACCCCAGACTCGCGCTATTTCCATCTCCGTCTGCAAGATTTAAGATTTGCGGTCGATTTCTACAGCAAGATCTACGATAGACGATTCAGCGGCCGTGCGGAAAACAATCCGCGTCCACCACTCATTCGCGATAGTACAGTTGCGGGGGCACTTCATGCCGTTGACCAACATCTTGATGCTTATAGGTCTGACCCACAATTTACCGCAATGCTCGGTCACTATGCTCGTGGAGAAAAGATCCCCGATCCTGATGTCGGTCTGTCACAGCGGCTTGCTTGGTACCTCCTTAGGAATAGCGTCCCAGTTTCTACTTTGCTTCTCGTTCTGAAGGGGCTCGCGCAGGAGGCATATGTACAATGTTTGGGCGCTCCGCCACCTGATGGCACTGACGACACAGTCACATTGGATTTGGGTATTAGGGAGGTTGTTCACGGTGCAGGGAATAAGATGACAACCGCATTGGGTTCGGGTTGGTCTGTCAGGTCACTAGATGAGATCATAGAGGCTTGGAATGCTGATCATTGAGAAAAAACATGTATGATGATGTAATGGTATGTATGAGTAGTAGTTCTATGATGCTGTATAACTTGATCTACGTGTTTTTGTCGACACGCCTGAAAATCTGTACTACTTACATCTACGTGAAAGATTGGACCACGGGGACATGAAAATTTTACCATTAGCTTGCATAGCGACATATAACTGATTACAATCTTGATGCTGTGTCTATCGAATAGATATTGCGGGCTACCTAAATCCACTCCAGAGCAAATGATACTAATCTTAGTTTGAGCACTCCTGGGCCCGGGCTCTTTCGAAAGCGGCAGGGCGGTTGAAACTTTGCTCTATCACTGTTTTGCGGCGCTCGGAGACAGCCTGTGCAAAAAAGTTTTGGCTTAGGTCAGTTTCTAGATAGATGATTGCCCAAGGTGCGATAAATCACCTCGTTCAATTTATCGAGCATGACCACGGTTCGCTCCCAGTCAACACATGCGTCGGTGATACTGACACCCCATTTGAGTCCCTGCGGGCCCTCTTCAGGAACGTCTTGTCTTCCTTCGTTGATATGTGATTCAACCATGACCCCCGTGATGTGTTTCTCGCCTGCTGCGAGCTGAGCGCAGATATCATCCACGACCTTGGGTTGATTGTTGTGGTTCTTCTGAGAGTTTCCATCTGTCACAAGGCGTTAGTGATGAATGGTTATCATTAGAAGACTTACGACTGCAGTCGATCATGATGCTTGCCCACCCACGTTTCTTGAGAATGGTCTTAGCGGCGGCATTGACGTGCTCGGATGCAAAATTGGGGCCCTTTGTTCCACCCCGCAAGATGACGTGCACGTCCTTGTTACCGCGTGTTTTGACGATGGCTGCCAATCCTTGCTCCGTTACACCCATGAAAGCATGGGGATTAGAAGCAGAGCCCATGGCATCAATTGCGACTGTGACACTAGATCATGGATATATCAGAACAGGAGAGAAAAAGGTTGTTAATGATCAGAAATTCTCACCTGCCATCTGTGCCATTTTTGAATCCGATCGGGAAGGAGGTACCAGATACGAGTTCGCGGTGTAGCTGTGACTCCGTTGTCCTTGCACCGATTGCGCCCCAAGAAATTACTATCAATTTCCTGTGATAAGTAATACTTTTGGAAAAATCGGGGGTTTAACATACGGTCTGCAATGTATTGAGGAGAGATGGTGTCGAGAAGTTCTGAACCGACTGGAATACCGAGATCGGTGAGATCGCAGAGCAGTTGCCGGGCCATGCGTAGGCCTTTGTTGATCTTGAAAGAGCCATCAATATCAGGATCGTTAATGAGACCTTTCCAGCCGACAGTTGTTCTTGGTTTCTAAAAGTAGCACATCAGAATGCAGGGGCCCCGAAACCGCCGGAAAAAATAGATCATTACCTCGCTGGGTAGATAAAAAATTGTTATCAGAACGGATGTCCGGAAACATGTTTTGTGGATACTCACAAGTAAGCGCGCATGATGATCATAAGGTTTGGCCAGGTGGATAGCTTCGCCTTGAGAAGGTTTGCGTACTCCATCGCTTGTGTAATGGAATGAATCGAACAAGGGCCGACGACCACTAGAAGTCTGTCGTCTTGGCCGGCAAGGATTCTGGCCGAGTTATAGCGTGCAGATGCCACTGTCTTGCGGGACATTGCGCTGGAGACAATCTCATGTTGGAGGAGAGCTGGCTGCACAAGTGGGTCGTACTAAATTTACAGCGTGAGCATTGTGCGCATGATGATATTGAGAAGAGATAGGGCCTACGCCAATAACACGTCTGTCCTGGATGTATTGTTGAACCTTCTCGGCGTCGTCGAAGTCTGGGTAGGGAGATACTGTGTACATTTCTTCCTCGTCAGGTACCGCTAGCAAAGTATGAATTTGAGAGTGGGCTGAGGAGGGATGAAGTGAAGATGGATACGGAATCTGAAGGGTCTAGACGCTGCTTTTATAGGTTGCTGATCACTACTCATTACTTTTTTTGCGCTAAGCACGTTGCTTTCGCTGAATCGAGTCAGACCTGAGCAACTCGATCAGGGTTGAGAACAAACGGGTTTACGAGAAAGCGAGAGAGGGAATTACTTTTGATAATTTGACGTATCTCCGAACTGGAGTCCCGGCGAGATTGGCGGAGATGAGCAAGATGTGTACGGTGTAACTAGTACTATGGTGACAAGTCCACACTGAGAATTTACATACCACGTGATCTACATCCACTCTTGTTCTCTTGCTGCCATGTCAAAAACTTCAGTAATTACTCTCAAGCCGTTAGCTGGTTTCTGCATCAAATCATCCACAATACAGCCTGCCTTGTTTCGTCCACCCACTGCCCCCTCTCACATACTCGAGCCTCCCCCGGGTTACGTCCCCATTCCTGTCGGTTTCAAAATATTCGTAAACGTCGCATGGGACCAAAACGTGCCACCGCCCCCCGACGCAGATGAACAGGCAGTTAGGAACGCAGTAGATGGAAAAGATGCAAATTCAGAAGGGTGGTACGTTCCTGTCGTCGTATCAGACGGCAGGCAGGATAAAGATAAAGGTATGGTTCTCTACTTCCTGACGTCTGATGCTGCTTGTGCGCCTGCCCACTTTTTATCCATTCGAACAAATAGCGCTGCTATCTCCCATGTGTGCACCTGCGCTTCCGATCACCTCGATGGTGTTCGTTCGTTGAATGTTGGCCATCTAACAGTCAACGATAATTGATTCGTACCTTGGTTGTCGTTGTTGTAAAGATACATGTATTGATTTAACTGTCGTGCATTTCCAGCTGGCAAACCTTGTCTGGTTTTCGATTGCATCTACAACACTTCAGTCAAAGCTAGAACTCTCACCGATCCCGAGTTCAAGCTCTTTATAACAGGTAATATAAGAGTGTCGCATTTCAGTTCCTTTACTAAGACAATGTAGAACTAGCACTCCAACGCATTGAAGCACAAGCGTCCATGGTACTTTCCCGTCAAATCGCGAGCCCTAACATCGTCTCCAAGGGAAAACTATTGCCACGCACGATCTCGATCCCATCTTTTCTGACTACCGGGCCTTTGGGTCCAAAAGAGACAGCACGATCGCCCGCCCTACCGCAACCTCTCATACAAGAAGTGACACCGGTTATTCCATCGAGTAATAAGCCAAAGGGGATTCTCAAGTCCGCTTCGTCCCCGGCCAACAGACAACAAGCGCTCAATACTGCCACAACAAAACAACAATCACGTCCCACATGGTCATGGTCCAAGGAAGATTCTAGATTGCAAATAAAAATTTCTGTGCCCCATCTCGTACGTGATACAGCCATTTTGTATTTCAGGTTGTCTAGAACCACCGACACTCATTCCTGATTCGAGCCAATTACGGTGATAGAGCAAGCCACATTGGACGTGGAAGCGCGCCGGTTCATCGTGCAGATACCCGGGTTTCCTATTTTGGATGTCGACCTCAACCTCTCCGATGCCGAAATAGTAGCCACAGCAGCATCCAAAACTTCGGCAAGCTTGCATGGAGTAGACATGTCTGAACCCAACAACGCGCTCACACTTAAGCGACAGGGTGATTTGGACCTCAATGACGCATATGCAGAGTGGCGCGTCGCTGAAGATCTACTGGTCGTTTATACTTGATGTCATCAAGTGATCAGCACGAAATGTATACATCATACGTCGGCTATTCTACCATTGAGAAATCGGGGATATCAGTAAA
>CEMU01567977.1:48575-66337 GCA_900068965.1 Calocybe gambosa
AAAAAAAAAAAAGAAATCTTCGGTATTACATTGGCAAGTCGTTACATCGGGTAATAATAATAATAATAATCGGTGAGACAGCAATCGAATGCCGTAAGGCCGTCTGTTATGAAAGGATCAACCTCCTGCCTTGCCTAAGAGTGCATAACCACCTCCTTGGGGACCATGAAGCTGAAACGGCACTCAATCAGTCAGCACCACTGTCGATTACGGCTGGCACCAAGCGAGGTAGGCCCACCTTGCTATAGCATCTTACACAAAGAGGTTTGCCACCGTGGTCTCGCAGTCGATTTGAGTCGAGAAGAGTGTTGCACTCGGTGCACCTCAAACAGTTTTTATGATATATCTTCCCCACTGCTCTAACCTGTTGGAACCCCCCAGGCGTCAAAACTTCAGCAATGTTAGGACGACGACAACTGACCTGTTCTGCAAAGTACACCGTCTTTCCACATCGGGGACAGCCTGGGTTCGAGCCACCAGCTCCCCATTTCTTCGGAGACCCAGTACTTCCGGTCAACTGAGCCGGAAGGGATCCTCCTGCAAGTGCTGCGCCATATCTAGTACCGGTAGCCGTCTGCATAATCGGCTTCATGTTATTATTGGGTAAGTGATGGACCGCGCTATTATCAAACAAAGGTGACGGCTCGGCGTCCTGTGTCGTAGGTCTTGCGCTCTGGTTAACGAAAGGACGTTTTGTAATAGAGCTTACCCCGTAAGTAGCGTTACGGGTGGGGGTGAGGGGGACTGTGCGGGGGATACCACCCAAACCCGGTCGTCCAGTGTTTGACGGAGTAGCCGTCGATATCGGGTTGGCGGATGGGTTTTGAGAAGTCGCGAGTGGTGAAGGATCCCTACCGACGCCGCCGTTACCGCCCCTCGTGCTGAAGGCCTCGTCATCATCGTCACATTCTTGGAAGTTCCCGGCGAGTTGCTCTTTGTCAGACACAGCTTGTGTTCTATCGAGTTCTGCGGGACATGGAAATTGCGTGACTGTGCCCACCGCCGAGACCCCGGTGATAAATAAAGATGGTAAGGGGGTGGTTCTGGTGGATTCGACCTCCGCGTTATTATGTTCGGCGCGTGGGGGCGATCCCGATGAAGACGAGTCCTTATAAGTACTACGGTGTAATGGTGCTGGCGAAGGGGTGAGGTTGGCTTGCCTCAGGTCTCGCACACCAAAGTTCTTTGTGTGACATGATTTACTGTCGGAGAGTGCAATGTTCAGTTTGGATCAAAACGATTAGAGAAGCGGGATACCAGTAGGGCTATGTCTCTAGTAGTAAGTAGCGGAATTATGGGGGTCAAATCTTGGCATACTTTTTGCTGATGTTCAAGAAGTGTATACGAATCTAATCGTTTGTTGCATGTGGTGCAGGCCAAACATGGCTGGGTTTTTTTTGTTGCAAATGATTACAGGTGGCTGATATCAGTGTGCTTGGCCGTACCTTGTGATACAACTGAAGAATAAATAAAAGTCGGACGGCGGAAATGAGAGATGGCCGGGATGACACACCTGTCTTCCTGGTCCCATAACCTGATACAATCATGACATATATATACGAACTGAAATGCGACTTGCCTGTTCAGCAGCGTACACAGCCTTTTCACATCTGGGACAGAACTGAGTTCCTCCAAAGGGGTGCATAATGGTAGTGGTCAAGTAGTTTAATGCACAGCACTACAAGTTTATTAATTGACGGTCGCTCCCAGGCATAGCTTACCTAATACAATCGGAGTTTGAACAATCGTCGCCGAAATTTTTCTACCTTTCATCCAATCTCATCTGGACCCACCCCGCGATATCACGCTCGTCATAAATCTTCACTCCTTTTTCTACGAATAAATGGCCGCAAGAATTCCCGAAGCCGCAAAAATTCCCGACGATGAGAAACACAATGAGGCGATAGAGTCTGTAAGTCTAGCTTGCTTATCTCGTTTATCGATCGCCAACAAATGCATTCGCATCATCTAGGCAAGTGCAGGAGCATCACTCACTTTCCCTATGCAATGCTCCGCCCTCCGTAAAAATGGACATGTCGTTATCAAAGGTATCTGCTCTACACGTCATTGTGTATCAGTCTCCCATTATTGCTTTTAGGTCGCCCTTGCAAGATCGTCGACATGTCTACCTCTAAAACTGGGAAACACGGTCACGCCAAGGTCCATCTCGTCGCTATCGACGTGAGTGTTTATAATCACCTTAGATTCCTTTGCATCTCTCAAACTATGCACATAATACAATCAGATCTTCACTGGCAAAAAACTGGTAGGTCTCACTTTGTTGCGTGTGACAGCCCTGATATTGATCTTTGATTGCTATAGGAAGACATCTCTCCCTCTACCCACAATATGGATGTTCCCAACGTCCGTCGTACTGAATACCAGTTGGTGCGTTCTGTCACCAGATTTATCGATTGAATTTCTAATTGAACATCTCCCAAGATTAATATCGATGACGGCTTCCTCAATCTCATGACTCAAGATGGTAACCCAAAAGACGACGTCAAGGTGCCTGAAGGTGATCTCGGGGGTGAAATCCAGGTTCAATTTGACGATGGTAAAGAGCTTCTTGTCACCATTGTCACTGCCATGGGTGAAGAGCAAGTAAGCCGTGCTACTGCTTCTTCTATATCTCAATAGGATTCTTATCACAATGCCAGGCAATATCATTCAAGGAAGCTCCCAAGGGTGCCCAGTGAAGTGTGTGTGTACAGCAGTACTGTTCTCTCAATCACTTATCATCTTTCAAGGGTTCTTTGTTATCTTTGAGATTTTAAAGTTATCGCTTTCCTCCACCGAGTTACACGCATCTGTCCTCCTTTTTTTTTTTTTTCTACTGGTCTCGAGTTGTCATACTCGTCATCGTCCGACCTGTTCGTATATTTTTGCTGTATCCCCAAACGATGAATGTAGGAACATTGCGAACCTGATAGACGCTTATGCCCGACAATGAGATGCATAAGCAAGGATCATTAAGTTGCCAATGAGGTTTCCGTGCCTTGGCGGTTGGGGAAAGCGCATTCGCATCGATCCACCTGCCGGTAAACTAATTAAATGCAGCAGTTGTACATTGATTAGTTGTTAGAATTTGACCATTACAGTCGGGTAGGGTTGTGGAGTGACTCAGTGGGTCAGGTGCCGTTTGTTGCCACTCTCCTTGGACCTTGAGCTTGAGCCAGCGTATTTCTATGGTTGCTGCTGGGCCACCCTCACCGTCGTTGGCAGAGATTAGCCGCAACACTTCTGTGATATCATCCTCATCGTCCTCATCCACATCTTCTCTAGTCCTCGAATCAGAAAAAACTCGGAAAAGCTCTATACCTGTGCCGGTTCGTCCAACGCGGACATTTGCTGCTCCGACCCGCGCTCTAGGAGCTTCCCAGTCGCAATCGCAAGCAAGTCTTCTTCCAGGTTACATCCAACGCGAGCTCGGTATTTCATCTGCACCTAGTAGCGTTCCTTCTTCTCCGCCTTTGCGTGACGCGGGTGTATCCGCGCTCCAAAAGCAACAGCAACCAAGAGGTAGGTTCAACTCTCCTCAAGACTTCGAATTCGGTGATATCCTCGGACACGGATCGTTTTCAACTGTACGTTCTACTGTCTGCCTCCTTTCTCGTCCGTTCTACGATTATTTCTGCCTTCAGGTCATACAAGCAACAGGAAAGAAATCGGGTCGAACATACGCGATAAAGGTATTAGACAAAGCACATCTACAGCGACATAATCAACGGCGTACAGCTTATGCAGAAAAGGACGCACTTGTAGCTCTTGGTCTCAGTCATCCAGGCATCGTCGGCCTGCATTCGACTTTCTCCGATGCCTGGTCTTTGTGTGCGCTTTCCTTGGCTTGTTTCTTAATTTATTTGTTCACCGATCTATCATAGATTTTGTTCTCGACCTTCTCCCAAACGGCGACCTTCGTGCGCTTATCTCCCGTTATGGTTCCTTGTCTCTCGAGTGCACACGTTATTACATCGCACAACTTACCGACACGATAGCGTTCATGCACTCAAAAAATGTGATGCATCGTGACATCAAACCCGAGAATCTTCTGCTTGACTCACGTTTTCGGTTGGCGCTTGCAGACTTTGGAACCGCCAAAGTTTTACCCCCTCCGCCACTTGTTCCAATTTGGACATACACTCAAAATCTCAATGCTCAATCGGAGGTGTCCGAACCACCTGAACAAGCAGAGTCTAGTTCATCAAAGACTATGCCCCCCCGTCGCTCTAACACATTTGTTGGCACACCACAATACTACTCCCCCGAACTCCTCGCCCATTCATATACCTCTCCTGCATCTGATCTTTGGGCGCTCGGCTGTGTTCTTTTTGAACTCCACACTGGTACATTCGCTTTTAACGGTGCCTCTCCGCTCCTTACCTGGCGTCTCATCAAAGAGCTCAAGTATGAATTTCCCGAAGGTTTTGATGGGGGTGCCCAGGATCTTGTTCAGAAGCTGCTTCTAACAACGCCTGAGGAAAGGTTGGGTGCTGGTGGATTGAATGGCATGAAGGATCTAAAGGGTCACATATTCTTTCAAAATGTAGAATGGGACAAGATCTGGGATATATCACATCCAAAACTTGTTTCTGGGCTCAAGGTGCCGCCCGAGCCAGTTGCTGGTGTGTCCCCCTTTACTGTTTTCCGGTGAAGCTGACAAAGACGGACGTTTTGTCTACAGGCCCAGTGTCCGACGAAGAGCTTGGCGCACAGTTGAGAGATGAACGGCTACGTGACGAGGACGGTGACGAAATTTCATGGGCCAAAGACGCACGTCTCGCAGCCTATCTACCGGGCCTGCGACACACAGGTGCAAGTGCTATCAACTATAGGAGCGATGTAGTAGCTGATGATGTCTCTACAAACGATTACCAAAGGGCCACTGAGAATGGAAGCTTGAAGAAATATAATTTTCCTATGCTAGAAGCGGACGCCGAGGATGGAGGTCTACCGTATTCTTTGCCATCACAGTCAGTTACGTCCAACAGCGCAGTTGAATACGCAGTGGAGTTGGAAAAGAACGCCGCAGGACCTGTAAATATATCAACCGAAGCGAAGCTAGGGACAAGTGTTACCAAAGACGCGGAAGGTAAACCGGAACATCTCGGTGCTATCCCTAGTCTACCCGTCCCAGTGGAGTTTCTTCATATCCTGAAACCTGCGGAGACTATTCTCATCCCTTCCGCGCTCATTCTCGATACGACATCCCCCACATTTACACGCATTTTGCCCAAACTATTATCTGGGTCCAAACGAAAACCGAAAGAGCAACTCCTCTTGACCACGCATGGGAGGCTGCTGTGCGTTGGTGGTAGTGGGAAAGGTGCTGTAGTGAGCCAGGAGTTTGCTGTAGGGAACTCCCAGGTGGCACCATTGATTGACTCTGGCTTAAAACTTGTCATTAATGGGGCGGGGGTGCGAGGGCGTAGACTAACTTTACTCACGGTACGAATATGCAACCTGCTGCCCAACGTTAACTGAACAGATTGGCATAGAATGATGGATCTATTTCGTACATACTAGACGATGCAGCGGTAGCGTCCAAGCTAGCTCGACTGATCCACGCAATATTAAGGAGCACGGAGTCCATTGTCAAGTCGCCATGAAACTGAATCCACACTTGTCAAGACGAGTTGAATGTATTTCCTTAGTTTGCATTTGTTCTTTGGGTTTCAAAGAGGTTAATGGTGTATAGCTTTGTAAAGTATAATCGTTTCACAGCAACACTTGCCCCGTGCGAAAGCTGGTTAAGTTTGCGTTATTAGAATAGTGTGTGTAGAATGACCTGAACGGTCGAGAAAAAGCTACAATGTAGGGATACTATACTGTACAGGCAGCATCGAATTAAATTGAGCGAAGTGCTCTATCCCGTCCCAATCTCACCCGTAACAATACGGTAAGAAACCTTGGCAAGCAAGGTAGTTCTGTGAGGTTACGCAAGGCTTGTCATACCTTGCCAGTACCTTTTCCTCGTGCAACTGACGAGAGTGCTATTGCTCCACCCCCACTGCTTCCACCCGCTCCTGCAACGCTCCCCACGCGGCCTCGCGTCCGCGACACGAGTGGTATTCGAAAGTCCTTCGTATCGCACTCCCAAGTTGCATACAACCGCGCATCCGCCAAGGCCTGTTTGACCGGAGCGTCTTGACCGGGCTTGCTATCCTTGGCTTTTGCGCCTAGGGCTGGAGTGCCTGGTGGGGCATCTACTAAAAGAGGCGTACTAGCGTTCCATGGAGCTGGTACACCCGAACCGTATACAAGAAATTTCGCTCCACGTTGTAGCGGCGGGGGATGGGTCAAACGGCTTGTGCGTGAATGAATCGTTGGCTAAGCGCCGGTCAGCAGGGTGGTAAAAAGCAGTACAATTACACACCGGGAGCACATTTCTAGCCAAATCTGGGATCCTTGATCCCTGTTGGCTTACCAATGGCGCTATTCTTTCGGCATGCGCAACTGAACGTGGTAGTGTTGGGGGGAACTTCAATTCTTTATCTTTATCTTTACCATCCTTTGTCACCCCTTCGCTCCCAAGTGCAATGGGGTATGTCGGACCCACACTTGACATCCTGGGTGGACACGGTGCGACACTGCCATATAGGGAGTCAGCTACGTCCCAACGGGGGAGTAATTGTGTCTGTGTGAGGAGCGCCATGGCGACCTTGTGGCGGGATAATGTTGGCTGCACGGCATTCTGAGAGGGTGGATGGGTAAGGATGTGGTGATAGGCCGCAAAAAGGGCTGGTTCTGTTTGTGGCGTTGGTAGCTGTGCTGAAGAATTCCGCGAGACGGATACATGTGAAGTGGGAAGTGGGCCAGGAAGGTGCCACTCTGGGACTTGAGATATTGATGACTGAGAATAGGGTACTTGTACGAGATAGTCTGACGCTGATGTAGAAGTAACTGTAGTGGTGTTGAGTTTATCGGCCTTGGAAGATTCAAGACGCAAAGAGACGGGTAAGGGCAAGTCGTATGTTGGCTGCGAAGGAGGTGGAGGAGTCATAGAAGATGATGTGTCTTGTACTTCTGGTTTGACTTCTGGAAATGGAGGCAAAAAATCTGGAATATAATCAGGTGGTTGCCAACTTGCAGTTCGAGGTCTTTTACGTGGATGTGAGGATGGGGAGTTCGAAACTGGTGAGAGCGGTAGCAAAGGTGTTGGGACCCGTAGTAGGGGTGTTGCCTGAGGCTGGTTTGGTATGTCAACGTCCATAAAGTCTGATTTAGATCTTGTTGATTTGAATTCGGTGCTGGTTCGCGTAAAAGTTTCCTCTGGATCAGGTTCTGCATCCGCTTCGTTCGAATTATGACCTAACCAAGGAGTATAAACAAGTGAAACTGTATCATCGAGATCTGCCTTGAGTCCATCGGTTAGTTGAGCTAGAACGGCAGACAAGTAGTATGAGCATTAGGAGACGAATGCTCCAGAGTTACGTGTGCGCACCCCTAAGCTCGTTGAAGTCTTCAATTCTTCTCCCCGACCACACGGCATACCTCGCCAGCTCCTTTGCTTCGCTACTGACATATTCATTAAGTTCATCAATACTCACGCCCAGTTCTCCGAGGGCACCAATTGCGTCATGGATGCTCACTCTCCTTCTCCCTGAATGTTGTGCGTATTTTGCACATGAGCTACAGAGTAGTGCCAGATATCTTGCCAACAAATCAGTAAGGAGGAGCGAAGCTTGTGACGAAGAGCGCGAAAAAGCTTGTGCGTGCAAAGTGCGGTGTGTAGCAGACTCGAGGAGCTTCACTGCAGTATTCTCCATATCTCGCACCCAACAGTATACGTCGCCGTCGTCGCGGCTTGACTGTTGAGGAGAAACGACGCCACGTGAGTGCGCTCAAATTCCCACACTACATCTGGAACAACATTGTAACCATGTGTGGTCGCTTTGCATTAAGGCTTGCTGTGAGTACCTTGGTCGACACTGTATCCTATTATGCTCAAGTTCAAAAGCATGACGAGATACGTCGTGTTCCTGGGTATGACATCGACATCGACGACTGGGTAGATGAGGAAGCATTTGTACCTCGGTACAACATTGCACCTCGGTCGCAAGCGCCTGTCCTCCGTCGTGGCATGGCTTCCCATTTAGATCAGCATGCTGCCCATGTTTCATTGTCTACACAGCCTAACCCTACTACTTCTAATGATACAAACGAGGATACGCCGCACTATATACTGCAGACCATGAAATGGGGGCTCGTGCCGCACTGGAGCAAGTTCGAAGACAAGACTCTAAGTACTACCAACGCACGCTCAGAAAGCCTGATAGAAGGCGGAGGGATGTGGGCAAGTATCAAAGGGAAGAGGAGGTGTGCAGTCATGTGCCAAGGGCGAGTCGTTATCCTCCCTTTGTTCCTGCTAACTGAAAATATCTGCTTACAGCTATTATGAATGGCTAACAAAAGGCAAAGACAAATTACCACATTTTACTAAACACCGTGATGGACAAGTTATGCTTATGGCTGGTTTATATGATTGTGCTTTCATTGAAGGTCTATCCTTCCTTATTGATTCTTACATCCGGCTACCTAACATTCATGCAGGCCAACAAAGTCCCCTGTGGTCGTTTACAATCGTTACTACTGAGGCTAACCGAGATTTCTCATGGCTGCACGACCGTCAACCTGTTATACTTTCTTCACGCGCTGCCCTTGATGCCTGGCTAGACACATCAGGGCAAACATGGACTGCTGAGACTAGTAAATTAGTCCGGCCGTATTGCGCTACGGAGAATCCTCTTGAATGGTATGATCTCGCTCATTTAGCTCCACTAATACAAACGCGGTGATTCTAGTTACCAAGTGCCCAAAGAAGTCGGCAAAGTGGGTACCGAATCCTCTACGTTTATTGAACCTATTGCGAAACGTAGGGACGGAATCCAAGCGATGTTCGCGAAACAGGCCGCTAAAGGGGACACAAAAAACACTTCGGATAAGGCACCCACGGGAACAAAGCACCTGCTTTCACCAGCACGGGATGACCCCGGATTTTCTCTCCTGCCCCACAAGAGGCAGAAGAAAAGCGAAGTAGATGTATCACCGAAAAAAAAAGTTCTTATATACTCTAGAGATGTTCTTTCATCCTTCCTAACAAATGCATTTATCAACCAGGCACAGGTAGCTTCTTCGACAAGTCCGTTGAAGGTGTCTGTTCTCTTTTCCTGGTCTTTTAGTTGTCTAACTTTCCTAAAGTCTCCGCGCACCAGACGCCAGATTTCCCCGAGGAAATCTAAGGTTGGTACTCACATTACATCCCAGGTTCAATAGTCAGACCTCCATATGCTCAGGAAGGCTTGACTTCTGACTCTTCAAAGACCAAGCTTACGGCTTTCTTTCCAAAAGATCTGAGTTGATCAGTGTCTCTGTCGGTAATATGTCACTGTTCTTTAGTTTGGAGTATCTAATCTGGCCTCACAAATAGCCGAGACTGCGAATTCAATCGATTCTTATGCAAATTAAAGTCCTCAGCACTCATCACCAGTATCTGTAGGCTTTCAGCTTCAAATATAAAGCTTTGAATTCGCAGCCTCAAACTCTGATGGTAGTTCCACTTAACGATATCATTGGGACAAAATTGACTGCTATCAATGATACCATTACAACATTCCTAAATTCCAGTACCGCCTTGTTTGAATACATGTCAATGCTACTTATCGGTTACAAAAGTATTTTCCGGATTGATAAGATTCCTTCTAAGTTGAGACAAGTATTTCATGCAAAGAGCCTTTTGGTATAGCTGAATCGGTCTGTTAGGCGAGCATTGAAAAATGAATGATTGTGGCTCACGAATTTAGACCATGCACACCACCCTCTACCTGGGCACTGGCAGTCCTCAACTCAAATCTCACATTGGAGGCTTTTACGTCCTTCTGAAGAGCGCCCACACTCTTCACGCCAATGTCCTGTAACGAATGTTGCAGACCAGCGTGTAAATAGGGTAAGAACGCTTTGACGCTACCCTTGTCTTGAACGTCGCCGGAGACGCCCTGGGCTACCTTGATAACACTGCTCTCTGAGAAGTATCTCGAAGTTGCGGCATTCTCCACTACGTTACTCTGACCCGGGGGTGGATATTTGCCTCTGATGGGAGCCTTTTTTGCAGTGCCTTGCTCCATTGCTTCCAAGCTACCCATCCCGCGAAAAGCTTTGACGCGCTTGCCCTCGTGGTAGAAATATTCGCCAGGAGCTTCTTCGGTTCCCGCCAGAAGTCCGCCCATCATCACAGCACCTGCACCAAGAGCAAGGGCTTTGACAATATGACCGACGTTGCTTATACCACCATCGGCAATGACGGGGACACCGAACTTGTTTGCAAATTCTGCAACGGAGTGAACTGCGGTAGCTTGCGGGCGGCCAACCGCCATGACTTCCTGGGTTATGCAGATTGATCCAGAACCCATCCCAACGCGAAGGCCGTCCGCCCCTGCAGCAATAAGAGGTGCCGCTTGTTCGCGGGTGACGACATTGCCCGCAATGACTTCCAATGATGGATACGTTGACTTGATCCATCGAATCATGTCTACTTGGAAAACTGAGTTTCCTTGAGAAGAGTCGATTACAACAATATCCAACCCTGCTTCCACAAGCAGTGCCAGGCGATCACGGTCGGCTGGTCGCGTGCCTATTGCGGCTGCCGCATAAAGCTGTTTACTTTCAGCTTTTTTTGAAGCCAATGGATACGACTGATTTTTTAGAAGATCGGAGCGCGCTAGGAGGGATACGAGATGACCATTCTGATCTACTATTGGGAGTTTTCCTTTTTTAGAGTCACGTAAGATGTCGTTCGCCTGGAGGAGTGTTATCCCTTGCTGAGCTGTGACAAGGGACGTAGTCATAACGTCATCGAGGAGGGTCTGAGGGTCACGGAATTGTATATCGCGCGCGGTAACGATGCCTACAAGTTTGCCACCGACAACACCAGTGTCTAGAGCAAAAGAACGAGTCAGTATACTAGTTATATATAGATGGTTGAGCACGAGATATCAGACATGTATAGTAAGATCCGCAAACCACGCGAAACGATCGCGTTTACTCAGCAGAACGAAGGTTGCAAGAGCAAAGAAAGCATCATAGTGATCGCCTGTAAGGAAAGGACAAACCAGTAATGGGAATACCACAAAAGCCGAGCCGCATTTTTATATCCAGCACTTGTTCGACGTGGTCCCACGGCGAGAGAACAACCGGGTCGGTGATGAAGCCATTTTCGTGGCGCTTTACGGCACGAATCATAGATGCTTGGGATTCTGGTGTTTGATTATGATGAATGACACCGATACCTCCGTTTAGCTAGTTGGAGATAATTGAGGAAACGAATTAATCCTTGAAAGGTGAGGAGGGTTTGCCTTACTGCCATAGCAATAGCCATCTGACTTTCGGTCACCGTATCCATAGGGCTACTAATGAATGGTGTTTTGAGGACGACATTACGCGAGATGCGGCTCTCAGTTGTTACATCGGAAGCAGGGAAGTCAATTCTGCCAGGCAAAAGGAGGAAGTCGTTGTAAGTTAAACCCCCATGCAGCTGCGAGTTAATAAGGTCAGTGACAGACAATCCGTCTTTTCGACTATATGTCTGCAGATGGTCTAAAGCAGTGGACGGGTCGAGATATGGCCCTGGCATTCTTGGGCACAAATGCCAACTTGGAGCAATAAAAATTTTGCTCATATTAAGAGTCTGCTGACGGATAAGCATCACGTGATGCCTCCTATCCATACATTGCACCGTACACCTCTCAAGCGCGTATCCCAAGGTTCGCTATTCGCGCTCTCTCATTCGGGAGCGTTTCCAGATGCTCCACATGGCCTTGGCTTTCTTGAACCAGCAATCTCTGAGTTCGTTGATGAGACAGAGACTCTGCACGCGAACGTTGAGGCGATGAAGACCCTAAGCGACTCTCTTGCGACATTTAATGAATCGTTCTCCAGTTGGCTCTATGTCATGGATATGAACGCCCTCACAACTGATTGGCTTCAGGTTTGCTTGTCTCTGCTGTTAAAGTGAATCAAATAACCATTGTCTTTCGTGATGTTATCTAGGCGCCCACAGACGCATCGTTTTCTCTGGCAAAGCGGAGAGCAGGTATGTTTTACGATCTATCTAATGCAGAGTGTTCAAAACAATGTACGTTATAGAGGAGAATGCGATTAAAGCAATGGAGACTCTGACATTAGCGAAACAAGAAGCAGAGACGACTTCCGCAGCGAGGACGACAATAAATGAAGTGACTGAAGGAGAAATCACGCTCTCCGCGAATGTCACGACGAACACGTTCAACCAAGCATCACGCTCTGTGATCGTGAAGAAGAACGCAAAACGCAAATTGAATGCCAAAGAGAGGAAAGAACGCGGAGTAGGGCGGTTTAGCTCTTCCACTGTTCCTATTTCTCACTTTACTTAGCTGGAGATCGAGAGACTCATATCTTGCCTACCTTTGGAATACCGCGGAAGTGATCCCGTTTGTACTTTCATTTCTGGATTTTCACCTGTCCACTCAAATGGGTTTTCTAGAATCTGCGCCAGAGTATGGAACGTGTCATCACGGGAATTTTGGACTCTCCAATGCGGGTGGTGAAATGCAAGCATAGATTTTTTGTTTATCGAAAGTAATCTGATCTGAGCTAGTATCGGACCTGATCAAACCGCCGGATCTGAATCAAGCTCGAGTCAATAAATGTTTGATCGCCTTGACCAATCGAAAAGTAGTTCGAAAGGATAACAGCACAGTATGTCTACCGCTTTCTGACTGTAGCATGCCTTATCATTTCTCAGGGAACTGTACTTTATCACTGGCAAGGGATTCCATGATTGGCGTTACCTTTGTACAATACTGAATGAATTTCACTTGTTTCGTTGAGTTTCAGATGACTTATGCTGTGGCATTATCATTTAACATTGAAGAGTCCCGGAGGCTTGATGCGGTTGTAGAAACATAAACAGAATGACTTCTTGAGCCGTAAAAATTTAAAGATTGTAATTACATACATGTATGAGCAACGAGGTGAGATGTAATGATACGAGCGCGAAACTGTGATATGAGAGGGTGGGTACGATATGAAAAGAAAGTGCTACCAAAAGTGCATAAGCTAGAGCATTTTGTACAGAGCAGGTCTATTGCCAATATCCCTGTTGTTGACCACGATACTGGTAGAAACTACCATCATTGCCGCCTTGAGGGTAGGCCAAATGCCCCTGTGGGCCGGCTTGTGGATGATGTACTCCCTGCTGAGGTCCTCCTCCAGCGCCACCCCCGAATCTGGCGCCACCATAGAAACCTTGTCCTTGAGGCACTTGACCACCTTGGCCTTGGCTTTGAGGTTGACCCTGTACTTGACTTTGTTGTTGCCCACCCACACGACCGGCGACATTGCCGAGGTCCTTGGAAGCGTAGGGCTTGTATGGTGTCTCGGGTGAGCCGCCACCTCTTGGGCCATTAGCATTCGAGGTAGGGGCGGCGGCGGCGGCACCTTGCGCGCCAAGACCCATAAACGCTTGTATGCCACCCTGGCCTGCAGCCCCGTAGAGCTGCTTACCGTAGTCAGTAGCCCCCACATTGTTTTGGCCAAGGCCAAGGCCATGAGAATGTTGTTGGGAATGCTGAGAGTGATGTGCGTGTTGAGTATAATCCTCGTAGCCTCCTTGCGGATAGAGACCTTGACTATATGGGTTGCCTTGAGGCTGAACGCCACCACTAGGCTGTTTCCCGACTGGGCTAGGGGCGGATCCGGGCCCTGGCGGAGGTTGGTACATCGCAGGGTACTTGAAAGGCTGGGGAAGAGCTGGGTAGCTGTTATAGCCATAGAATTGCTGGCTTTGAGGATATGTATAGTAGGGGTATGGGACATGGTACCCCTGCTGAGGGGCCTGTGCACCTGCCGGCTGTGGCTGACCACCTTGCAGAGCATTGTGGGGCTGAGCTCCCTGAGCACCCGAAGGAGGACCTGATGTAGGGGGCTGTTGTGCCGCCTGCAGATTTTTTACATCGTCATGACCGAGAATACTTCGGTTACCAAAACTAGCTGGCTGATAGCTGTCATAGAAGCCCTAAGAAAGCTGGTCAACTGAGAGGTATTGAACACAGATGCTCGAGAACATACTCTCTGTCCATCACCATAACCATAGTCTTGCGTCCCAAAATTGGCGAGAGGAGATGCTTGCTGATGTGGGCCTTGGGGGTTGAGTTGACCGAACGAGCCATAGGGAGTTTCTTGCCCTTGCCCAGCGGGTGGTGTCGGCGTATGGAAGTAGGGTGCTGTGGCGGCAGTTTCACCACGTCCAAAGTAGCTTGCATGAGTAGCATTCTGCTGCTGCTGAGACTGTGCCTGCTGTGTAGGGTCGATGTGCGTTGGAAGCCCATGTTGAGTGTATTGGCTATGAGTCTGGGATACATGCAGGGGAAGTTGAGTTTGTTGTTGCTGAGCGGACGTCAAGACATGCTGTTGAGCCTGAGACGAAGCTTGGTGGTGTTGGACCTGCTGTTGAGCTGGTTGCTGAGTTTGGTGTTGTTGGGCGAAGTGCTGGATTGGAGATGTAGAAGCGGTGTGAGTAAGCCCCTGTTGCTGTGTAATTGCAGGAAGTGCATGTAATGTTGTAGATGATTGGCTGGGCGGAGATTGTGATGCTTGGGGTTGCGACTGCTGTTGGGAAAAAATGGAGGTGTTGAGGGAGGAAGGCGCAACCGGTAATGGTGGTTGTGAGTCTGACTGAATAGGTGCGTGCGCTTTGGGAGGATCCGGTGACGGGGTAGTTGATGTAGTGGGAGGCGCTTCAGGTTCAGATCTAGGAAGCCAAATGTTAGCACTGAAAGACGATGTATGTAGAATACTTACGGGGTCACATCGAGAATGCTTTCTCCTCCAAGACTCAGGCTACCGAATTGCATACCTACCTTTTCTAATCCTGTGCCATATGAACTTGGCATAACGACAGGTTGGTCTATGTTCTTGTATCGGGCGCTGTTGCGATGTGCACCAGCAGCAGGGCGACCAGGCAGCTTTGGAGAAGCGGTCGCGTTTATTGTTTGGGATGATTCAGGGGCTGCGAGAGATGGAAGTGGGGTTGGCTCTGACTTGGATGCGGTTAATTGCGGCTGCTGGCCAGTTTCTAGGGATGCAGGCTCTGGTGTCGAGGTCTCCGGTTCTAACTCGCGCGCTTGTGGGAAACCTTGATTGAGTTGTTTTGTTGCAGGGTCTTCGACATCAGCACCTGCCCAAGTGGTCTCTGCACTAGGGTTAACGGTCTTGGGTGGTGCCTCTTCATCCCATGTCGGTGCTTGTGCCGTTGTTGGTTCTTCCCAGTTGGGCGGATGAGGTGCCGGTTCAATTTCTAAGTCAGGGGGTTGGGCAGTTACGGGGTGTGAACTGGGGGGTGGGGGAGCTGCGACAGGTTGTTTTTCTTGCGAGCTAAATAATAGTCAGAAGATGAGAGCGGAGCACATGAATGACTCACCTGGCAACTTGCGCCCATGAAAGCTTTGAGTTGGCAGGCTTTGAAGACGGCTTGGTGGGTAGGGGTGCGGCAACGAAAGTTTCAATGGATTCTGCGTCGCCAATCAAGGTGGAATTGGAATTTGCAGCACCCCAAGGCCCAGTTGGAGGTGTGGTTGCCGTATGGGAAGACGATGGGTCCGCCCAAGTAACCGAAGGCCCAGAGCCAATTTTGTTCGCTGACTCTGTGGTCGCGTCGAGAAGCTCGCCAGCATCAGCCGGCACAATAGGCGGCCCATCTAATTTGGAAACGGTGGGAATTAAAACTCTGGGACTTCGACCGTTGACAGCACCACCCCTGGGAGGGCCTCCACGACCACGTTGAGTAGCGCTACCACGAGCGGAACTACCTCTGCCGCCTCTACCGCCTCGTGCAGTTCTAAATTCTCCTCGAAGAGAGACTGAATCCTTTTTTAAGGGATGAGCGGGAGCAGGTGGTTTCTTGTCCTTTTTACGAGAAACTGATCCCCATGGTTCGACGACCCCTAGCATACATGTTGGGATAACGAAACATTAAAAGTGTGAAATTACGCACCGTCACTAATTAGCGTAGCTGCCCTTTCTACATCACCCTGTACTTCGATAAGTAGCGACTGGAGATCTGGTGGAGAAAAATATGACTTGGTGCAGCTAGTCAACACCGGGGGGGAATGCTCACCATCGCTTGACCAACTAGGAAAGAGTTCTTGCAGCTGACGAGCCTGCTGGCGATACTTTGAGTTGTCTGGAGCATCAGCGTGTTGCTGTGGACGAGACACAGGTTTGTACTGGGACATGGTGGAAGTTTGGTGAAGAATATATGAATTAAAAATATTGCCATCATTGCTTTATCTTTATTTATTTGCAGGTATTTGCTGTTATTAGAAACAAGAGGCCATCATTGTTCCTCTCTTGTTGTTCGTGTCTCTTTCTTTCTTTCCAACAACAATGATACTTGACTCTCCGCCAGTCGCACTTCCGCGTCCCCTTAAACGTTCTGCTTCGACAGCTTCCTTGCCTACTCCTCCTCATACTCATCGTCATAAACGGTCTCGACGACCTACCGACAGTGACGACGATTCCAGTGTCTCGGTTTTATCGTCCTCATCCACACCACCCAGACATCCTCCGGCTCTCTTATACGGCCGCCGTAGTCGCGTTGGTTTGGCCCCTGTCTCACCCCCCCCTTCACATCGTAAAGCCTTATCTACCACCCTCTCCTCCACGCCTTTACCTGTTACTCCGGAGCGGAAGAGGAACAAAGGCATCACCACGCTTCCTATCCGCGACTCGCCCAACAATCCGTTCATCTTGTCTTCTGATGATACCCAACCTATCATGAATCCGAGTACAAGCCCCGACCTGAGCTCCCATACCCAGATTCAGGAGAGGCCAACCGTCACTTATGTTTTGTATGTTCTTTTCATATCTATTTTTGCCCTTTTGGCTGATGGAAAAAATCGTTCCTTCCCCCAACCCCTGCTTATCTATGTCTTGATTTATTCGACTCAGCCGAGGCGTACGCGGAACATTCCCCAACCCACTCTATGACCACGATCGTGGTCGTCCACGTTCACCGTCTGCACGGTCCAAGCTCCCTGTCGAACATCCAGATTTTTCTCCAGATCCCGGATGTCCTCCCAAGGTCCTATTTCCTGCAGCTCCTGGCGCACAAAGGAGGAGCAGACGGATCCTTGAGAGGCTGCCAGCGGGAGAGACCCTCAGCGGAAAAGTTAGTGGGGGGGCTGAAATTGGGTCAAGGAAGGTGAAATCAGAAATAGGGTGGGGAAGGGGACCTCACAGGATGAGGTCAAGTCGTGTCAGCGCGCCTGCTGTCGATGATGGTGAGGAGGACGGTGATGGAGACGATGAAGGGGATGGTTTGGACGTGATAAAGCCGATAAAGCTGAAATTTGAGGCTACTGATATATAAAGGCTTAACTGCGTGGTATCGTGAGGGCTTGAGCTTTCCCGCACATCATCGCCATTCCTTCTTCCCCTATCGTATAGACAACATCTAGTGTCATAACAACTATATTTGGTAGGGATATTAACACGACGGGAGAGGTCAAAGTTTGGGCATTGACTTGCATTGACGTGCAAAATGGTAGGGGACTGCATAACATTTGCATCCTTTTATCAAGAGATGCAGGGGATGTGTAGAATCGCAGTATATATACATAAAATTTTACATAGGTTTGCAGTGCAGCTAAAGGTACAATGCCCGCTACCCTTGTTCATAGGTACAGACAAATCTGTCATAACCCATACCCCTAATAACCCATAAATCT
>CEMU01567997.1:7722-18085 GCA_900068965.1 Calocybe gambosa
GTCGCATGGATAGCATTCATACACATGTATGTATGTCAAAGTCATGGATTGTTTGTCATTAACCCCATACTAGGTTCTTCTCCGGGTATAACTCTGTTCAATCAGTTTATACGCCGGAGATTTTGAACCAGACAATCCGCGCTCGTGGCTCAAGTATAGCTTTGTGCGTTAGTCATGTCATCAGCAGTAAGTGATTTGTTATTTCTGAAACAAATGCATACTTATACACAGCGATATTGACAGTTATAATTACCCAGATATCACCTCGTGCTTTCGCAAGTATCGGATACAAGTACTACTCGGTGTTTATTTGTACCAACCTCGTCGGGGCTGTGATGTTGGTATTTCCTTATATATCTGCGGTAAAACACCACTGATACTTCTGTTCAAGTATATTGTGCGTGATACTTACCGTAAATTACGCCATTAACCCTGATTTAAACCTAGTACCACTTTCGTTGAGACGAGGGGTAGATCTTTGGAAGAGATCAGCCGTCTTTTTGGTGAGACCCCGAATGCACGGCTTAGCACAACAGAGTCAAGTGCAATTGTTAAAAGAGCCCGGTAGCTTGCTTGCAATCCTTACACGAACACATCTGCTGTTTTAATTTGAGTTCTGCGTTGCGTTTCAATGGTATACTTTGGTTGTGATGAGGAAGCAGATAGATATGATAAGTAAGTGGGATAAACAGTCGTCGAGTCATCCCCCACTTCACCCAAAAAGTTCTGGGACTATGGACAGAAAAAAAAGTAAAGGTTGACCGTTGTGCATGTAAATATTGTGAATGATACAATCCAAGGAATCTGCTTGGTAAATCTGTATGGGAGGGACACGACGGGTTTCAGACCGCACATGCAAGAGTGAGCAAAAGAAAAGGGGGAACAAACCTCTGATAAGAAGTTATCCACAACAACTATGAATAAGAAGAAGTCTCCAACCCAGCTTTGCTAACTCTTCGCATAGGCTGCAAAGTGGTCTCATCCACTGGCGCACGCCGCGCATGACGATATCGCCCCGACGCGTCCTTGATCTCCATCTCCTGCCCTGAGTCCCCATTCACTCTCTCAATCAGTCCACCCGCCGACATCGACCCTGAGAAGCTGTCTGGGCCTTCCGTGCCGGCTAGGGCTGTGGGCGGCAGGCTCTCGCGTATATGTCCACCTCTACGATGTCCTGCCCCGCCTATAGCCACAGCGAACGAGTCGTTGAGGCCGCCTGGTTGGTCGTTCTGTGTGGCGCCGGCTGGAGCTGAGGGATGCACACCTACGGATTTTCCACCGAGCTCTTGTTCCTCGAATGTCATGAGCTCTGAGACGAAGCCGATGTTTGGGGAGATGCCTTTGCGTCGTTCTAGGACGAAGGAGTAGGCGCGTGATAGGGTCCAGTGGTTTGCATGAATGAGGTATGCCATCACTGCAGTGACGGAACGAGATTTGCCTGCTTTGCAGTGCACGTAGGTGGGTGATGAGTGAAGACGGGCATCGTCTGAAGAGAGTTTGTAATGAAAAAAAAAGTTGGTAAATAGAAGGTAATGTCTCACCTAGAATTTCACAAGCTTCCTTGACTCCGCGAGCGATATTTTCCTCCTCAACAATGTCCCTCATGGGAATTTTGTGATACTTGAACGTGTCTTTCAAGTTGAGCCCTTGATCGTCGTCGCACTCAATAGACATATTGAGTATCCGTTTCACACCGAGCTCTTGGAGCTCCTCAACATGCTCCAGCGCAGTCAACTCTGGACCAAGGTACAAAAAATTGGGGAGTATTGTCGATATCGTAAATGCCGGGAATGTCTCTTCCGTCGTCGGTGGGTTATCCATTTCAGGCCGGGCAGTTGACGGTGAGGGCGGTTGAAATGGTTTCGGGGTGCCGGGTGTATGTGGTGGGGTGTAGTACGGTGTAAGAAAGTTAGAGACGTCGTGGGAAGGAGATGGAGGGAAGCGTGCGGCTGAACCTGGTGGAGAATGGTTGGAATGGATAAGGGTTAGATGTGAGGGTGAAGCAGGTGCATGGAGTGTGAGAGAAGGGGGAACGGTTAATGTTGCCGATCTTAAAGTTCTTGTCCGGACGGATAATGAGGGAGCGTTGGGGCCAAGACGCTCAGCGGATCTTGTGTCGATGCGTCGAAGAGTGGGTACGCTAGGCCGACGATGGGGAGGTGATGGTCGGTGAAAGCTTACTTGCGAGGGAGGAGGTGAAGGAGTTGGGTCTGCGAGATGTACGTCATCGTTACTACTCAAGCTCGAGGAGGACAATGACGATAGCATCATAGGCAGGGGGGAAGATGGTTTAGTTGATATCGTTGACGAGGGCTCGATCTCTGGCAATGGCTTTGAGCGAAAGGCGAACTGGGTGTCGAGTTGGAAAAGGCCGCCACCCTTCTTTAATCCGCCGCCTCCTGTTTGCGGGGGAGGCGAATCAACGTTGAAACCAAAGTTAAATTCACCCCCGGATATGATGAGGGTTTCAAATTCTGGGTGGTGACCAGCTTCCAAGATGCCGCCTTTGAGATAATCAACACTGCCGTTTATGAGCAATGGTGCGAGTACGGGGATAAGTGCCCAAGCTGTCACCCCCGCATTACCCTTATCTTTTGAATCCATTTCATCATCATAGACCACCACATTGCCATCCCAGGTGGACTGACTTTGTGAGATCAATTCGTCCCAGGAAAGTTTACTGCCATCAGTGGTTATAAATTGACGTAGAGCATCGAGTGATTGAAAGCCACCTCCGGGTTTGCGGCATCTTTTGAGAATAAGGGAAGGGATGGCGATGTTTACGCTTTGCTTTACATGAAAGGACAGGAAAGATGTTGGGGGGCGAGTGTCAATCAGGAGGGGACGTTTTGGGGATATGAGACGCTCATAGAGTTCCGCAGGCTCGATCGCACGGGGACTTGGAAAATCAGAAGAAAGATCAGAAGATGGCAATCGAGCACTGAGAGGACCTGATATGTGGGTTTCGGACAATGGCGTGAAATAACTAGATGCGGTGCTTGAGGCTGGGCTAGTTGCGCTAAGGGGATCTGGATCTCTCCATGGTGTAGCAGATGATGGAAAAGGGGACTGCTGAGCTGAATTGAGGTCAATTTTAGGAAGTGCGCTGCGAGAACGTATAGGTCGTAGCCTCAAATTCTGCTTTACACTCTTCCGTAGCTGTTCCAACGCCTGCATCTCTTTTGTGATATCGTCCGAGCTACTTTCGTCGTCCGATGTGTCGAGCTTCAATGCAGGTATTGAAGGGGGTGTTGAAGGCGACGACTCGCCCGATGAAAGCTGTAAGGTTTCTTCGAAATTATCGTCGTTGTCGTCCTCATCGGATATATCAATGGGAGACTCTTCCACTATTTCTATAGCTGGCGGACGTTTTTGAGCAGCCAAAGACAGATTTATGTTTGGTGGACGAAGACGTTTGGGAGCAGACATAGTGGGTATACAACGAAAATATCGCAGCCCTGACTTGTTGGCAGCATCGGATTACCCGTAACGTAACAAACAATGCTCTAATTTTCTCTCTCTTCCCCGGATCATTTTTTTTCGCGGCTCTCTACCCGCTCTAAATCGTCATACCAATCATCCCAAATCCGCTCTTTCTGCTCTCTTTTCTCGCATATCTTCAGCGAGCACAAGCTTGGGCTGTTTAAAACAAATATGACCAAATAAATGTCATGAGAGCTCTCCATCAAACCCATGTCAACTTGTCCCACTACTGGTATACTGGTATACTGCTGTGAGCTCCACAGGTGTAACAGACAGCAATGACTCAACAAATTCATCCCCCTACGAGAGCTGTCACTTTCTGCTTGACACTGAAAATTTTGCTGAACAAAACACAATAATCCACATCAAACACACTGAAAGCCTGATGTCTTGTATACAATTCACCCCTTCCAAATGTTGGGGATCTCACACACTATACTTATCAACCACATGCCAATTTACACAGCACATGTGTATCATTCCTTGAGGTTATCACTGCTTTTACTGCTACACTTCCATCCGAATCAGAACTCAGCAGATCTGAGCCATACAATATACAAGTACAGGTTATTGATACGCATGTTTCGAATCCTAATTCCATGCATGCATGCATCATTTCCTCACTGCCAAGTCAGAAGGGTGATTGTTATACCTCTACGCCCTATCCTCTGTCAACATCAGCTCTCTCTCCCTCCTTTGCCGCAAGCCACTCTCGTATAAACGTGCTACTTAATTTCGTTTGGCGAAGTAACTCCATGTCTTCATCATCAATACGTGAGGAGTGTGGGCTAATGACATCAATTATGAACGTCTGCAGCGGCGGAAGACCCTTTGCTTCACGATGCACTTTAACTGTCGGCGATTAAAATGACATGTGAGCGGCAATTTCGAATGACCGAGATCGATCAGATAAAAAAACGTTGTGAGCGGTGACATGGAAGGTGAGAGTATAACAGGTTATTAAAACAAGGCGGAGAGAACGGAAAGAAGGGGTCAATCAAAGATGACAGCAAATATAGATACATACTGGCTTCTGCACCACTCATGGTTTCCCGGCTAACCACCAAGCCTTGCACATTCGGATCCCACCCCGTTGGTCCGTACACGTCCTGAATGGGAACAATGTCATGTTCAATCCCAGGGCGAAACAGCTCCAGAAATGCGCGAACGCGTGCAATTCGCTCATCAAGAGGTTGGACCAAATGGGCATTCTTTTTCTTGGTCAGAAGGACGTCATCTGTGACGTGAGAAGTGAGTGGCTAGATGGGTATCAACGACCTCGTAAGAGATGATACAAGAACATTACCTGTCGTGCCAACTATGATTTTTTCGCTTGCTATCCATGCGGCCATACTGAGAAGAATCTTGTGGCCTGCGTGAAGGTGGTCGAAGGTGCCGCCCAAAGCCACCACAGGAAGGCTCAGTGGTTTATTGAACAAAGGTGAACCTGTAGGTGATGCGGGGGAACGTGCTGGTGGATCATCGAGCGGCTCGTGAAGAGACAAGGGTAAGAATGACTGGGGTAATGATGAAATGGATGCAGGAAGAGGAACAGCGATTGAATCTGTAAATGGTAAGCATTGTAAGAAACGAAGCTCTTAATCAAGACGTACCACCAGAAACGCGAAATACCATGTCAACGCCTTTACCAAGATCACAAGGCACGTCCGCGTCTACTCCGAGAAGGAGCACATCGATCTCCATGAGTATTCTGTCCAAGGATTGCGCGACGCTGGTTGCTTGCACATAAACATATGTTAGGAGATGTAGAACATCATCGAATCGATCCGTCCTAGATACACCACGAAGAATAGCAGGAGATGCGGGTGTGGGGTTGTTCAAAAGTCGAGAAAAAAGGATGATAGTTAGGTGGTTCCGAGTTGTCGTTGCTGCGGTTGTGATGAGCGGCCCTAAAAAGTGTGGCGGATCAAGCGATGGAAGTGTCGCGAGCAAAAGAGCTCTCTCAGCGGTCTCTGATGATGGAAAGGGCGATGGAGGACGGTTTGAGATGAACATGGTGAAGGTAGAGCTCCATGTCTGGAAACGAAAATGAAACAGAGTCCGGATGCAATTCCGGGATTATTTGGTTGTGGCTTTGGTTTCAAACAGAATTTGTACTTGGCCCATTACAGTAACAGCCTTTTTTTACATGTTGACGATAAATGCTACGACCCCAACTATGCTCGCGGGTCGATCTCTTTGCGCGCTCAGCATCGTTTCATAATAGCACAACAGCTCTTCTAGCTCAAAAGTTCAAAAATGCAAGCGGAAAGGGTGAAAAGAACCTGTTTTTGATACAGCTAAACATTGACAAAATTATCGGCCAGGGTCTTCGCGTTTACGACTGACGAAGGACCTGAAGCCAGGCTCCAAGTCTGCCAATTTAGAAGTCGCGCATCTTCCCAGAAAGGCTAGAACTACGGCGTCTCGGGATGAAAAAAGAGGCTTCAGACGCGACGAGCGCAGGAATGACCGTTCGCCTAAAAATGCCTCGAAATGGGCAAAAAATACAGCTGAATTTGTGAGGGATCCGCTGCCTCATACTGATCCAGGCGTAGAATCTGTGACCACGCGGAAGAATATGGTATTTGCTTCACCCAGACGTAGGCGTCAAGAGCGAGATATAAGAGAAAGGCCCGGAGCATGGTCAACAGAGCTAAAAGCTTCAGGACACTCTAGCGAGAAGAAACCGATTGTAGAGAGCACTACTAAATCCGGAAAGGTTGTTTCTGAATTATCGGATTACAGCACATCAGCAATAACTAGTACCCATGACTCTAGTCAGCTACCGACTAAATTCACATCGCCGCCCCTCATGTCAGGGATACTTTCTTGTCTTCAAGAACTCATAGGTGCTCGTGCCGTCCCTACCCCTATACAAGCACTCAGCTTGAAATGGCTCTTGGGCGACAGGCAGCAGATTTTTGGATGGAAACAGTTCCTTCTGGCATCGGAAACAGGTTCGGGGAAGTCATTAGCGTACCTCTTACCTCTTCTTCAAGACCTCAAACAAGCCGAGCTTGATGGTCGAGCACGATCTCCCCCACCGGGTCCTCGACGGCCTTTGAATCCTCGCGCACTTGTACTTGCTCCGACACACGAGCTGTCCCGTCAACTATCCGGATTTGCAAAGTCACTTCTGCACGAAGTGAAGATGCGGGTATTTTGTGCCAGTCAGGCAAATTTGAAAAGCACAAGAGAACTCGATGCTACAGCAAGACAGATGGTTACTCAGCTTGGAGCAATGGATACAGGGTCGGTCGAGCTGAAAGAGCGCTCCGGGTTTCCTGTCGATGTCGTTGTTGGAACACCTATGAAGTTGTTGGAGCTGGTAAAGGGAAGAGGTTGGGACCGTCGAGAGTCGGGAACTGATAGCGAACCTGCAGCAGAACCCGAAAATCATAAACCTAGAAGAGGTAGGGACAAGATGGTCGGCGTGGGACAATGGCGAAGCAAGCCGGAACTGGGCCTGGCTAATGTCGAATGGGTTGTGGTGGACGAGGCTGATGTCTTATTCGGTTAGCGTTGTCCTTCCGTTGAAGCTCCAGGGTTTTGTTAACCATAACTGTTTTCACCAGACCCAGACTTCCAGGAGACCACCCGTCAATTGCTTGCCGATATAAGCTCGGCTCGTGGTCATCCTATCCCTGTCTTTCCTTTTTCTCCAACTACTGCCTCACCAACTTCGCCTTCAACTCCTACAAAGGCATCCTCAGCTCCGGCACCGATAGAATATCCTTTTAATTTTATCTTGACAAGCGCGACAATACCGTCTTCCCTAGCAAATTATCTCGATACTTACCATCCAAAACTCAAACGTCTCGCTTCTCCACAACTACATCACCTCCCGAAAAAACTTCAAACGGAATACGTAGACTGGAGCGGAGGAAACAAACTTGCGGACGTGGAACGACGGATCCGTCGCGTCTGGTCTGAAGATGCATCACTGGCTAGGGCTAGGGGAGACAATAGAATTGGTCTGACGAGGATACTGATCTTTTGCAACAGAAGCAGCGCGGTGGAGGAGATGAGCAAGTATCTCGAGGAGAAAGGAATCAAGAGTGTGGCATTGAGTAGGACCAGCGAGCACAGGAAGAGAGGATCGAATCACCATTTGGACGGATTCTTGCGGACTCGAGCGGTTAGCAATGCAAATACCAGGCCTAGAAACTCCCCCCCTACTGTCCCAGATCCTGATGCTAATGTTAACCTGGATTCGGACCCTTCAGTGACTCCACATGTCATGATAACGACATCGCTACTCTCTCGCGGCCTTGACTTTTCACCCGCGATAAAGCATGTGTTCATCGTGGACGAGCCTCGCAACATGATTGACTTTTTGCATCGCGCAGGCAGAACTGGTAGGGCTGGAGAGAAGGGGAGAGTGGTTATATTCGGAAAAATGACAGGTAGGGGGAGTGCCAGCGCGAAGGAGGTTAGGAGGAAAGTTGGGTCTTTACATGGGTAGCCTAAGATTACCATTATAATTAATATTTAATAGCCGACTGATACCTTGTCAAGGGTGGAGAACGGGAGAGCACGAAAGATCGCTCCTGGGTGTGACAGTGACAGTGACAATGACCAATGACGAAGGTTACGCCACAATGATGCACCAACCTGACGTCATCACTTACGGTTCTATATAAAACATTTTCTACATTCAGACCCAACTACTTGCCTCTCATCATGCGATTTCTGTCTTTCCTCCTAATATCTCTTTCTCTTACACCCGTCGCCCTCGGTTCTTCATGGTTCGGCTCTTCGGAACCAGAGCAGCCGTACCAGACTTGGTCCCCTAGCCAACTAACCAACTGGCTCAAAGGACACGGCATCAAAGTCCCTTCAACACAGTCTGACCTGAAATCCGTCGTTCAGGAACATTGGGACGAAGCCAACAAATTGTCGCGTCGTCAATATGAAGACGCACAACGGCATTTCAAAGACCTGAGTGACGCTGCTTTTGAGGAATGGGACAATTCTCGTCTACGCGCGTTCCTCTTAGAACAAGGCATCGTAGCCCCGAAAGGTCCGAAGGAACATCTTGTTCACCTAGCCCAATCGCGTTACAGAGCTTTTCAAAGTGCAGCGTCGAGCTTTTCTGACCAAGCCAGCTCCACCATTTATGGGGACTCGACGTATCAAGCCACCCAGAGCCTTTCGAGCCTCGCAGCGAAAGCCACCGAAGCCACCTTCCGCGCCGCTGATGATACCAAAGATTACATCTATTCGACTTGGAGCGAGGCCGAGATCAATGAGTACTTGAAGCGTAAAGGTGTGCACGTCAAGGAGAGTGCCAAGAAGAGTCGCTCGCACTTGTTGGCTTTGATGTACGAATCTTACGCAAAGGTAACCAATCCTGTTTATGAAGCATGGGATGATTCGTATATTGTGAGCGCTCATCTTTATACATTACTGAAAATTGTTGTTAATGACGATCAATCAGCATGCCTGGTTGGTACATCACAACATCATCGCACCCAAGCCTCCTTCTCCGTATTCTCGCGAATTTCTTCTCAATAAGATGAAACAATATTATTACGATGCCAATGCCACGGTATATTCCACCTGGAGCGATTCGCAACTAAAAGAATGGCTCGTCGATCAGGGCATTATCAAGTCTGATGCGCAGGTTAAACGCGATAAAATGATGAGTCTTGTGGAGTGAGTTTTAGGTTGTTCGGCATGCATATACATAATCTAACATCATGGCAGAAACAATTACAAGCGGGTGTCTTCAGCTTCAGCCTGGAGCGACAGTCAGATGCGCGATTGGCTCGTGCAGCACGGTTATATCGATGATCGTAATGCGGCTCAGATGAAGAGAGATGAACTATTCAAGCTCGTCTCCGACAAGTACGCATTTCGCTCATTTCTCCGCGTAGATGCTCATAATTCGGTATAGGTATCATGCCGTTACAACCCCCTCATACCTTGCATGGCCTGATGCACGTCTTCGGGCCTATCTGCGCCAGAACGGTATTCCCGAGGATAAGGTCCCAACATCGCGCCCTGGTCTTCTCCAAGAGGCACGCATTCTTTGGGTGAGAACGCAGAACAATTCTGAAGCCTTGTGGGCGAAGGTACAAGCAGCTGTTAGCAGTGTCGAGGAAGGTGTCGAGGAGCGGTTGTGGCGGTTGTGGAATATGTTGAAAGGAAGTTATGGAAAGGGCGAGGAGTACGCTGAGGAGAAGTACGTGGAGGGGAAGACTAAGGCTAATGAGGCGTATAAAAATTCAGAGAAGATGTACGAAGAGGAGAAGGAGGGCGCATATGCGAAGGTTCAGGATGCAAGGGAAGGTGTAGGCGAGAAAGTCAAGGTTGGTGGCCAGAAAATAAAGGGAGAGCTATGAGCGTGATGTATGGGCGCTGATCCCATCCTGAAAACGACACGAGTTGTGTTGCGAACGTTGTTTTATGATATGGCATGTTTAGTTTTGTACATACTTGATGACGTAATGCAAACCTTTTTGCTAATCTTATCTTTGATCTCACTGGGTCGTCAAGCAACAGATTAAACTTGTCGCAAACCTCCTCACATTACTCCTTGATTGCTGTCAGTCACTGCAAACGCGTCAAGATCAAGCAATCAAGGATAGAATTCAAACGCCACCATTCTATGAGCAAGCCCCGACAGGTAGTTTCAGAGCAGGATGCATACTTATGGTCGGTGACTCTCACGCCCACGGAATGCAACTTACACCGCGCTTGGCAGCTGCCAATGTGGCAGCAGAGCGAGGCATACGCCCTTTTGCACATGGTTCAGCCGTGTTCCTTGAGCGATGCTCTTGTCGTACGTCACGGAGGATTCGAGTACACACTAAGCCCCCATGGGTATGAGTCTGCACCATTCAGCCGCCGTCGGCTCGGACCTGGCCCCGTG
>CEMU01567999.1:4925-35981 GCA_900068965.1 Calocybe gambosa
GTGTTGATGTACTCGAATAATCACAGGTCATCATTGACATTTAGAGCCCCAAGCAGGCAAGCTAGGGAGCCATAGATGTTGGAACATGTGGTGCAAATTTTGCAGGTGTAATGGAAGGTTTTGTTCCATCACGAATTATGGGGAAGATAGGAGATGTGAGTGGGCTTGACAGTCCGTGTTGGCAAGGCTGAGTGATGACGTAACCAGGTAATCACTGCTTCATCAAATTGACACATGTGACTGGCTAACGGGCAAGTCGTAATGCCAGAACCCCCGCCTCGAATGATTCAACGAACTCGCTCCACCCACCACCACCACCACCATCACTGCCTGCGAGCGCACTGCCCGCTCCCCACCGCTCCTCCTCCTCCTCCTCCCAACGACCCATCATGTCGACATTCCCACTTATCCTATCCCTTCTCGCCCACCCCATTCTCTCCGTTGCCTATAATTGGAACTTCGAGTCGACTCCGCAGCAGTGCTCCAATTTGACCATTTCCGTGTCTGGTACTGACGGAAAACCACCTTATCGCATCCTCCTCATACCATTTGGCCCATCTCCGCTTCGAGGCAACATCGAGGCTCGTAAAATCGTCGACCAACCATTTCCAGGCGATGCTGCGAGAATCAGCTTCAAGATGAATTACCCAGCAAACTCTCAATTTGTCGCTGTAGTAAGTTGTTTATTCTGTCTAGCTCGTTGGAGCTCCAGAGTATAGTCTACGGCTACTCGGAGCTTGCTCGCCAGTTCTCGGCCTTTAGTGTCCGGGGCTGCTTCATTTTAGTTTGACAAGATCACCATCTTTTACTCACACCCATCTTCTAGGTGAGCGATGCATCAGGTTTTGGCTCAGGAGGGACAAGCGTTGCTGCTGAAGTGACATCATCGTCCGACAGCTCGTGCTTTGATGCAAATACAAGCGTTGCACCTGAGTTTGTTTTCAATCTTCAACCCTTAAATCAAATTGTTCAATGCCAGAGTACGCGTATATGGTGGGACCCAGCGAATGTCCGAGGGTAAGTCGTGCTGCGCTTAGTCCCCGCAACTGTTTGATATACCTTGACTGTAGAAATCTCAACTTTCTTGGTGTCATACCCGGTGGCCAGTCTTTCTCTATACCACAGTCCCAAATCACAACCGTTCAAGAACAGGGGCTAGGATTCTCATGGACCCCAAGCATACGTGGCGGCACCACACTCATTATTGTGGGTGGGGATTCCCGAGGAAACGGTACAGGTGGCAGCACGCTCAACACCGTGGGCAACGGTATCAACAACATTGGTGACTGCCTCAACGACAGCAGCCCAAGCTCTACTCCTGGTAGCCCAGCCGGAGGATCATACCCTACAAGTTCAACAGGCAGCAGTAGTGGTGGTAACTCGGGTTCAAATGGCAGTTCGAGTAATGTTGGCGCAATTGTAGGAGGTGTCGTTGGCGGGGTTGTCGCTCTCGTTGCACTTGCCCTTTTATTACTCTTCTTCCGTCGCCGCAAACGCACGCACAAAAAACAAAAAGAACGCCCCGTCGATTTGCTCAACGAAGACGAAGAATCACCTTCACATGGAAACAACCGGAATGACCTGCCAGAATACTACCAACCAGAACCATTTACCGTTCCAGATCCTACTATTGCCTCTACATACGACGGAGAGGCGACTGCACTTACTAGTTCTGAGGGCCGTCCGCTGTCTGGGTACACCACGACGAGCCGAAGTGGTACTCCGGATCCAAGCGGGTCATCATCGGCTGCTGGGAGGAAAGGACCCATGAGGCATATGCGACCTATCAACATCATTCAGCATGATGATGCCGGCCCTAGCGAAGAACCAAAAGGAGACGAGCCGGAGACTGTGGAGCTCCCGCCTGCATATACCAACATCCGACGTTGAACGATAAAGGACAAACCCCGAACTCAGGCGACGCTCCTCTTTTTCGTTTTTTATTTTTTGTTCCGTCTATATATGCATTTACCCCACCGCTTTACACTACCACCTTTCCGACTGCATAAGCAGTCGTTCAGAAAACCATCTTTTACGATGCCTACTTTCCCATAGCTATCGCCCATCTCATTTTTATTGCATTCGCTTGTTCATCGTATTCACCGTACTACATTCTCCATGTTGGGCAAATATAAACACCTGGCACATTTTCTCCTGGTTGACTTCCTTTTTCTGGCATGATCCACTGCGGACTCCTTAGCAACACATATCACATACTAGTAGGAGCCAACGTCATGATGTTAATGAATACGAGTCTGTTTCGAAATGTTCAATTTAGGCAAAATACTATTCCGCAATGTCTATATTAGGCTAATGCGGTAATACCTACTCCATCTACTCCATAGCGCTCCTACTTGGAGTCGATGACCTATGTGTGGCGTCACACAGAACCGAATAGTATATAAGAGCTTCGTTAGCTCTGTTGTATAGTCAACACCTAACATCTAAAGATTAATGCCTCTCTTCCACCATAAAGATGTAACATTCTATTTTCATCCAAGTCAAATTATAACTGAACCTCCCTTGTCAGAAACACGATACGAATGCACCCATGTCGAGTGCCGGTACCGGTACCGGTGCAGGCACTGGCATCATGGCTCCAAGTGCTCATCGACCCTATGATAGTACAAACTTAAATACTACCAATACCATACCTGGGTCTGGTACGCATCATCATGACGGCCCGGGTCTTACAGGACAATCACACCACTTGGGTCCTCAGACCGGTTACAACAACAACACTGTGAGTGTAATTGTGTGGAGCCCCTTCACGTCGTTTTTTACCAACAATCTTCGTTACGTAGTATCCTCAGCAAGCACAGTACGCCAATGACGGGTATGGTGCCGGTCACGGCGTTGGTCCTGGTCCTGGTCCTGGTGTCGGTGCCACAGGCGTCGGTGCTGGCGCTGGTACTGGTACTGGCCAGCACGGCTACGTGCATGGCACATCTGTCGGCGGGCCCGGTATGGGCGCTGGTGCTGGCGAGCTTCCTTCGGCGAATGTTATAAACCGTTCTGCCCAGAATCATAGTTCAGGTGGAGGTTCGGCGCTCACGGGTAAAATCGAAAGTGCCGTTGGTACTGTATTCGGCAGTGAGTCGCTCAAAATGAAAGGGGCTCAGAAACAAAAGTCAGTTTCGAGTCTTGTCTTCTACATATCCATTTTAAACGAGTTTTCATTTTCAGTGAAGCAAACGCGTATAAACTGCAAGCTTCAGAGCTTGAGGAAGCTGAGCGTCTCGAAAAAGAGGCCTCCATGCGTAGAGAGCGTGCGGTCGCTCATGGTGTGTATCTACCATAACGTTCAGTGGTAGTCGTTGACCTATATATGCAGGTGCACATCCTGATAACAAGCACCTTGGCGCGCATCCTGGTGCAGGAAGTGGTTTCTGATTTGACACCCGTGGAATAACATATCGATCTAAATAAAATAATATGTAAAACTACTTGTAGAGTACACTCTCATGATTTATATCAGCCATTCTGCCTGTTTTTTCTTTATGTATGTCTAAACACGGTCGGAAAATACGTGATGATCTCACGAATAGTCAACACTCCCGCCCACTCCCCATTTACGCCCTACGTTTTCCCAAACCAACCGACGAACCAGACACCTGTACTGAGCGAGGATTCGCACGACATGGTTCTGCTTAGGCTCGTCTCACTCCTACTTGTGTAATGTTACAATACGTCGTAAGAACGCGACCAAGGTCACCGGTCCAGGTTCTGCTGTTGACCTGATATACAGTCTGAGCGAAGTAATGGAACAGTCCTCTATTGCTACAACTTCTTCTATTACGTGCTGTCAGACCGTTGAGCAATCATTATATAAAGGCTACGCCAAAAGCTTCGGCTGTGAATGCTACACGAGGATTTCAACTGGTGTTTTGTGTGAGTAAAGTGGGGGGTTGCTAATTCCCCAAAAAACTAGCGTAGATGCTTTACGAAGCTCTACCATCAGACGAGGACCATCAGGAAAGAGATTTAGTCTTGACTAGGACACTTGTTGTAATACGCTGGGTACTGCGACCTCATAATGGGATGTAGGATTGCACTGTATAGACGATCCTGTACAAAACTTGGTTGAAAAATAAAGACTATGGTCCATTAAAAGTTAGGGTGACAACTCTTCGATGAGGTTCGCAATATTTTATGTGGGAGCATTGTTGTATGGCGGAATCATTCATGAAGATGCGTTGCCTTGTCCTTGAACGAGCATAACAAACAACAAAGCTATTTGCTGTATATCACATGCGGAAATATAGTATTGAGGGAAGTGGCAGACGTGAACTCAGAGACCGGTACCCTTTCAACCACCGTGGCGCCGTCCAAAGAGGCTATATTGTCTACGTTTCAAGCATAAGTGGAAGGGTAATAATATGGCAAATGCTCAGATGGGATGATATCGACCAGAATCAGCACCCTATGGGGAGCTGTTTCAACAAGAACGTGTATGATATTCTTTCTGACTAAGGTGCAGCCAATAGAAAGATACATTGTATCTGTCTGGTGGGCTAATCAGGCCTCGACGACCTGATCCGACACCCGCAGAAGTGGCACTTTTGTAACTCGCATTTTTTCCGACCTTTGAGTGGATGGGACAAGATAGCCATCTAAACTAGATACTAGGTTCAGGCGTGAACGGAGGTGAGCCCTGCCTTGTTCAGCTGGTGATGTTGGACGCGACGACGGAGGGGGACTTATAACCTGGACAATTGATTGTGTTTCGATGCTATGAATTTCGATCGTTCCATTTGGAAGAAGAGCTGTAACATAAGGGTAATCTAGGCCTTGTGATCGCTGTTAGCCTACTGCATAGACGACACGGGATAACTCACAGACAGCATCTGGATGGCTGGGCCATTCCAGAGTGCCACGCACGGGGTCACCGCCTCCTGTAATGAAAAGACCTATCGTGCTTGCACCAGTCCAAGATAGGATCATAAATTCATTCTGCCCGACAACTGTGATCAATGGTTTAACCGGGACATCCGAGTCTCCTGCTTGAGAAACTTGAATGATTGGAAATAGCTGTGCTGATTCTAGATCTACAACGTTGTAAAATTCTTTGTCTGCTATGCATAGAGCACGGCCTATCCGACGTGCAACTACAGCCCCTTGAGGAAGCGGCATTTCCTGCATGGCGGTAAAAATAATGAGTCGCAAAGGATGAAGGGGTCACTTTACTTTCAGAAAGGAGAGCCGTTCGCGCATTGCATACATGGCGATAGAAGTTCGCTTGATTATGCAGAAGTTGACGGGTGGGGGTCCGGGTGTAGAGAGCACGGCAGGTTTATTGAGATCCTCGTGATCAACAGCGAAAGTGACCACATGGCGCACAGGTTTAATAGTTACGGGATCCAGCGAAGGGAGAGTATAAAAATGTAATGTACGGTCTAGAGGTAACGTCTTACTTTAATAAGCACCCACGAGACCCCGAGAGCGCTTACCTGAGAGAATGAAAGCCCGGGAGATGCTAGGTACTAGAGCAATTTCATCTATAGGCTTCTCATTCGGGATAGATTGTCTGGAAAGTACAGTGTACGATTCAAGCTAGCAGATTCGGTTTTAGGTGATGTAGGGGATAGATAACAACTCGCTGACCTTGTTGGGATCATCAGCTTGCAGAGCGAAGCGAATTAGCTCACCATTGGAACACCCAACATAAATTTCGGAGCCTGTAGAAATCAATTAGTTCAAGCAATGATATTTCCCGCATGTGCCTGCAATTCAGTTGCGCACCCAATGCCTGTGCGCAGCGAACCTCGATAGATCCCGGCTCGAACCCTATGGTGTGTTAGAAGCTTCAAAAGCGTAGTTTTTGACGCGTACCAAAATCTTCTACGACAGAAGATACGATAGCTTGCAATTGGTAGGGAGGAACGTCTACCGGGTTTGTGGGAGCGTAGGTCATTTACGTTCTGGGACACCAGAAGCGCAGCTTTGTCAGCAGAAAGCTCCCCTCGTGACCGCCGCGATTCTGGGGTTTGTACCACAGAAGCCAAATTCATGAACACTAGAAGGGGTATGCTTCCCCTGCCCATCTTATACCAAAACCGACGCCCTGGTACATCCTACAAACATATATGAGCAGCAGCAGACGACAATCTCAATCATTGAGTGGTAGTTGGACCGGTGAATCTCTTCAGGCTAACCCTCCTCCTGGTGAGCCTGAAGAGTGGTCAAAGGCTTGGAAAGGGGTCTTGGCCCGAGGTGAGACCTTTGACTACCTTGGCCTGTTGAAGCTCATGTTTTGCAAGACTTGATTGATTCCCGAATCGTGTCAGTCGACGCGGAAACTAGTGTCGAAGATGCATGTGATGTAGATCCTCTTCGCCCCATGAAATGAGTACTACCTAAGCCCGAAATTATAGATCATTTTTGCTGAGAACATACTTTGTTTGGCCGTAAAATCACAAGCACAAGATACGAACGACTCGCCTTATCTAGGGCTTTTCGATGTAAATCACTGATTGACGAGCCTAATCTCCTTATCTTGACGCTCACATTCCAGTTCTCTGACGTCAATGCATTCTTAACACTTGCCGCTACGAGTCATACCTTACACCCCGAAGATCTTGTCGACAAACCTAGGTCAAACGAGATCGTTTCTGCTGCACGAGCAGGTCGCGTAGCAGTCCGCCTCGTCAGCAGTGCGTTAATCACATCAATTCACCGCATAATCTACATCTAGAACATACCCCATTCTAGACTTCTCTGAGAAGAATCCTCTCGAGATTCTTCCGTATGATGCCACTGTCCTATCTTTGTTGGGGCTGTTTGCTCGGGGTGCTCATCGAGGTCTGTTGCTTGTCGTGCTTTTCTCAGTGTTTTCATGTTGTTTCTACTAAAATAGCACTGATACGTTCTGCATCATTGTCCGACGGGTTTATTGGCATAGTCTCAGATCGTGGTTTGCTTTCCTGGTTCAACCACTACGCCGCAGCCACTCCATCTTTACAAAATTTCTTTTCCAATCCTCTCAAATCTCTTACTCTTCCTTCTCTCCATCTGTATTCCGCTGTGGTTGGTACAACTGCAGCGTCTACGGTTTTGGATGCGATGAAACTAATGAGTGAAGAAGGTGTAAGTAGTATAGCGGTAATGGACGATGACAGGGGGAGTCTCCTTAGCACCGTCAGCGTAACAGACATTGGCAAGGTAATGTCGAATAACTCTCGAATTCACAAAGGCTCATTTTGGTCTGCCAAATCTTAGATCATAGCTCCATCTCAAACTAAAGATATCTTGACCACGCCCTTGCATCAATTTATTTCATACATCAAGGTGAAGTCACTTGTAACACAGTCATAAATCACTAATGTCCCTCGAGGAACCTGACGGTTTGACGGATGGGGCAGAGAAGTACCCAGGTATTGTCATTTCACAGCGGCGTAATTTGATTTCATTGATTGACCGGCGTACAGTATACTCGGTTTCCCCTTCCAGCACGCTTTCTTATACAATCCAGAAGCTTCTCGCAAGTGTGTAGTCAGATCATATGAGTGGGAAACTTGAAAAGCTAAAATCTAGCCCTAGCCAATGCTCACCGGCTGTTTGTTACCATAGACTCGAGGCCTTCTTCGCCTTCGCTATCGTCCGCAGCGTATTGCAATCTTTCTGGGGTTATATCTATAGTCGATGGTGCGTCGTCCAACCACAGTTTCTACAGATCCCAATTTGATCGCCTATCTAGTCCTTGCGTTATTTGCCCGTCTCGCGAACATAGCAGATGTCGATCCAGCACTGATGCAACGCCGTCGGAGGGCATCTTCTACATCTTCGCAGTCGTCAATGTCAGACCGCGACTTGTTTCTGAGATCAATGTCAAGATCCAATAGTATCAGTAATATACGGCGCAGTCCAAGCCTGGTTCTGCCCCCTGTGGTCGCTGGAGGAAGAACACATGGTATGCGAAGCTCGATATCCAGCCTCGATTCACTGCCGAAGGCCGGGTAAGGTTGCATCCATATGTTTGATCATCTGCCAGTTTGCTTTCATACGGTGTGTACTTTGTGCACTGTCTATCATTTATGTATGCGCCATGTGTTGTATAGAGATAAGTAGTTTGATAAGCATTTTTTCTGCGCAATGGCGCCTTTCAATTCCAGGCTTTGAGGAGTTACGTAACAAAATTGTAGCCATTATGACAAACCCTTACCGTCCCTGTCTCTTGAGCATTGCAGTTCCACTTTCAACTATTTCCAACTTGCTTATCGATGAGCTCAAGTGAAACAAGCACTGCGTTGGTCAATGTGCCACTGGGATTGCCCGTACCTCCTCACACTCCCCACGCGATCTCTGTCTCCCTCCCTACTTGGCGGGACAACGTTGACTATGAGAAAGGAGATCGGAGAGTCATCGATTCAATGATTTCGGGATACCCCAGATTTTTCATTCACCTCAGCATTCAAAAAGTGCATATACCTCAAACAGCTGTCAGAATTACTGGCTGCTAACGTTGATCGTTTCTTTTTATAGCTGGCCCGCATATTCGCGGAGAAATATGGCATCAATGACGAGAGATGCATGCTCTTTCCTACGCAGAAAATCGCAGAACATTGTCGCTCCTTCTTGCATGCACGATTCATCACTTCGCGTCTTCTCAGTCTCTTCATTTCTTCCCAAGACACCAAGAACGGCTCGATATCAGAGCAGGATGCGACGTATACTTACAGTGGCTCGTATGCTGCGTCAGCCAATATCTATGTTGTTTTGTTCCCCCCTGATGCGTTTCCTATCGCCAAACAATTCTGGCAACATACTGGCATGGGTATTTCGAGTCGTCTTGCCGATCGCTGTCTTTCTATGCTTGCTGAGACACCCAATAAGATGGATTCGCCTACTCGATCATCATTTCCCACCAAAGCTTTCAACAAGCACTACTCGGCGGCGGGTAAAAATGGCAAATTATCTGCCAATGGTTCTTCGATGGAAAAATTTGACGCGTGGGATAATCTGGACGATGAGCATAAGGTTTACCTTGAGGAGCGCTATGGTCGCAATCTACCACTGGCCTACGCAGCCTCAGCGAAACGTGCTCTCCGGCGCAGGGTTGCAGGAGTCCTTGTTCGTGATAATTGTGCCGACAGCCAGTGCGCACCATGCATCGTAGATAAAGATGCCGATGTAGGACCAAGTTCTCGTGGTATTCCGGAAGTGTCTGAGCACGACGTGTATCTGTATCCAACGGGTATGTCTGCCATTTGGAATGCGCACAACATTGCGCTATCTGTTCGTCCAGTGGCAAAAAGTGTTTGCTTTGGGTTAGTATACCGCTTTTCGATGCCCATATACGAGGGCTGACCATTATACAGGTTCCCTTATACTGATACCCTCAAAGTTCTGCAAAAATGGGGCCCTGGCTGCCACTTCTATGGAGGGGGAATTGATTCCGAAATCGACGAACTAGAGACTCTTTTGCTGCAAGAATATTCTTCCCATCCCGATACGCCACCGATTCTCGCACTCTTCACAGAATTTCCATCTAACCCTTTGCTTCGCTCTGCCAATCTACCTCGCCTTCGCGCACTTGCTGATAGATACGATTTTCTCATCGTCATTGATGAAACTATTGGCAACTTCATGAATGTCGAGGTTCTTCCATATGCGGATATCGTCGTGAGCAGTCTTTCTAAAATCTTTAGTGGAGTGGCCAATGTTATGGGTGGTAGGTGAGCTTTGACATTACCTCTCTCTGTCCACAGTGCTGACCTACTTATTAACAGTCTTGTTCTCAACCCTCAAGGCCGTCACTACACCAAATTAAAGGCCTACATGGACTCAACATTCGAGGATTTTTACTACGGTGAAGATGCCATCTATATGGACCGTAACTCAAGGGACTTCCGACGACGCATTAAAGTCATTGACAATAACGCTGAGGCGGTGTGCGATTTCCTCCGAGCTCATTCCATTGCGGGGGGCAAGGTGTCAGCCGTGATTAAAGAGGTCTACTACTCCAAATTCATCACGCCCGAACATTACAATCATTGCCGCATCAAGCATCGAGAATCTACAGGGTCTGAAGGAGGCTATGGTGGTCTTTTCTCGCTGACTTTCACATCAAAAGCCGCGTCTCAGGGCTTTTTCGATGCTTTACCATGCTACAAGGGACCTAGCCTTGGAACTAATTTTACGCTGGCGTGTCCGTTCACCATCCTTGCCCACTATACAGAGTTAGAGTGGGCAGCAGACTATGGGGTTGAGGAGGGCCTCGTGAGGATCAGTGTAGGCTTAGAGGAGACGCCACATTTACTACGTTCATTTGAAATTGCCTTGAGGGCTGCAGAGGATACCGCTAAGTAACAATCTGGAATCCACATGTCTACTTGACATAACTTCTTCAACAAGGAAAGCACACGTACATCATTTGTATCCAACTACAAACGTTTCCAAGTTTAGATATCATAAATAGAAATCATAGATCGCCCGCGTTTTCATCGAGTTCAACTAAACGTTGACATGTATATGGAATATCTTAATATGCATTGCCAATGTTGGAAAGAAGAAAGAAAATCTGACTAGTCAGACCCTGTTGCTATTTATATCTGTGAACAATCAACAAAGACGCGTCTGAGCGCGTCGAGGCCAAACATTAGCAAAGTCACGTGTATATATATAAAGACGTCCACACCAACTTCGGTATCATTCAACTCTTTCCTTCACTCCATCAACTCTGCTCGCTTGCAGCACCATTATAAACTTCTTAAATGGCACCTAAACCCGCTTCAACTGCTGGTAAAGCCCCCGCGTCTACTGCGTCTAAAGCACCCGCCAAATCCACTGAGGGTACTAAGGCGGCTAAGAAAACATCCAAAGCAGCAGCGCCAGCCGATGGAGAGAAGAAGAAGCGCAAGAAGGTCAGAAAGGAAACATACTCATCCTACATCTACAAGGGTAAGTGGGTAGTTAATGGAGTCATACACATCCTAATACTAGCCGCCAGTCTTGAAACAAGTCCACCCTGACACGGGTATCTCAAATAAGGCGATGGCTATTCTGAATAGCTTCGTTAATGATATCTTCGAACGTATCGCGACTGAAGCATCTAGTACGCGTTAATATTTACTTTTCCCTTATTTCTTATCATGAACAATTATTGCAGAACTTGCTTCGTACTCCAAGAAGTCAACAATCTCGTCACGCGAAATCCAAACATCAGTACGACTGATCCTACCTGGTGAACTTGCCAAGCATGCCATCTCAGAAGGCACAAAGTCGGTGACGAAATTCTCATCAGCGGGTGCGAAGTGATTGTTTGGGTGAGCGGTTATGTATATCACGCACCTTCCTGTATTTAATGCGCGTGAATTAGGCTATTGCTTTATTTTATTATTTCGTAGGTTCTGTACATCCAATGTATTTGTTAATTCGCGCCCTATCAATTTACTTGTCAAAGATTAAATTGAGTAAGATTCTACCTGAGTCTATGTTTGCGAGATTTGTGAATGTGGAATGCTACTCGGTTAGTCTTGACAGATGCATTAGATCCAGCTCCACATCTCTGAAACTTATTTTAACCAACTACCATGTACTACAACTGTTCGCCTCCCTCCCTGTTTTTTTTTCTATGGATCCCAGCGACTTCTCGACTCTCCCTAACTTGGGTAACTCGCTCATTCATAACTTTGCACCAATGCCTATTACCATCTCTCTCTACGGTTCGTTCTTCACTTGATGCTTTTCTCTCGATTCCATTGTACCCGGTTATTCAGGGATACACGTTTTGCTGTTCTCTGTCTTCATGATCAGGTAATGTGTCGACGGTCGACGGTCTAGTAATCGCGTACAGAAATGGGCTCATCCTGCCTCAAGGTGCAAATCTCGTCCATGGAAATGCGTCCTTGCAGCAGTCCTTGGCTTTTTGCTAGCAACTGTTAATTGCACGGCGGGAATAGTGGATTTAATAACTCTCATACGTCTCCATCTTATCGAATACGTTGAGCTTCCGGTCGATGTTCAGTATGCGCTGGGGGTCAGGAGGCAATTCACGTCCGCAATTATCGGCCAATGGACTTCTGACCTGATGGTATGGCATAACTCATTCCAAATAACTGCTCTCGAACTTACTTGACAAGCCTATTTTGAGCGATACCATCGTGATTTGGCGATGCTGGCACCTCTTCCCCAGACAACGGTGGGTGATGTTCTTACCAATCGCCTTTTTATTGTCCTCTTCCGGTGGGTCATGATCCACAGTGATATCGTCGAAGAGGAGTCGTTTATGAAACTGTCTAGCGTTGCTCGTGGCTTTCCTTGTCTTGATTTCGACCCCATCTGGCTATGCCTCCACCTTCCGTGCCAATGACCAGAACAGGCAGAACATCCGCCTATACAATGCCGGGATTATCCTATCTCTTGTTACCAATGCCGTGAGCACTCTGCTGTACGGCTACAAACTTTGGTATGTCAAATGACTTTGAAGAGCCCAAGCACATCTAGACCCTGCCCATCTCTGCAAATGACAGGAGTTATCGGCAGAGTGTTTCCGCGCTCGAAAGACGGCGATCAAGTGTAGACAAGATCTTGTTTCTCCTTGTGGAATCTGGTGTACTATTCTGTTGTTTACAAGTAAGTTTCACTACCGATCGTCGAGACTCCATAAAGGAGTTTACAATCCGCAGTTCGTATATGTCCTTCTTAACACTGTGCCTCGGATCCAAGTACCAGCGGCTAGTTTGGTTGCCAGTAACCTCTTTTTCGCCGCATACGTTGCATTATCTGTAGGCCATATATCGTTCTTTGCTTATAGTGTCAATTCTAACAAGCGCTCTAGGCAGTATACCCAATAATTGTGTTGATCCTTGCAGATTTCCAACACTCAGTGACGGGCGTATGGGGGCAAGCCAGCCATCTATCAGACAATCTGGATAGCCAATTTCGACCCACTCAGATGGAGCAACTGTCCTTTGCTCTTGCTTTCACACAAAGCGCAGCAGCGAAGAGTACAGAAGATGTCCATCAACACAAAGACGGCTCTAAGACAATTGGGGGTAATGACACAGTCTAGTGATCAGATTCCGAAATTGTTGCAAATCGATCCCACACGGAGTCTTACAGATAGATGCTTTGACAAGCAATATAAATAGCGCACCTTGTCATCAGAAGATTGATATCTTCGTGAATCCTTGAGTTCCGAAAACACCTCGGTCTTGGAATCGTTCGCCCAGGTTAGCTTTGGGGGATAACTGTTATACTGTTTGCAAAACACTGGCAGCTGTCTAAGAGCGATGCAGCGTACTCGTGATTGGTATCAAATACACTTCCTTGGCATCTTATCTTGACTTATGTTACAAGCTTCAGGAGATCTCCTAACACCCCCATTGCGGTTACCGCAGCTCCGGCTCCAGCACCTTGGACGATTAATGGTCGTGCACCATATCTCTCCGTGTGAAACATGATGATATTATCCGATCCTCCTAGGGAGGTCGCAAAGGGATGACTATTCGGATATCTATAAACTCGGATTAGTCAACCATTGGTAATTTTAAACACGCTTGACTACCCACTTTTCAAGCGCAGCTTTCACTACCCCGTTTTCGACATCTACTACACCAACAAACCTCAAGACTTTACCTTCCACACTAGCCTCGGCACGTAGCTGAGAGAAGTGGGAGTCAAACTCGGGAAGACGAGCGATGAATTCGTCGCCAGATGCAATGCCTTCGAGTGCTGGTGGAATCAAAGAAGTAGTGTGAACCGAGCGGAAAGATTGGAGAATTGGGAGGGAAGTCTGGGTGCGTGATCCGGAGGCGATGGTGCGCGTGAGTATGGTGAGTTTACGGGCGACGTCGAATCCGTTGAGGTCGTCTGCAGGATGGGGTTCCTATTTCAAATATGAAAATCTCTTGTTGTTAGCGACTGAACATAGACGTGCTTACGGTATACCCTTTTGAGCGTGCCACACTGACAACCGAGGAAAATGAGGGACCGTCTGGTTTAGCCGTGGAAAATTCGTTGAAAATGTAGCTCATTGTGCCAGAGAATACCCCCTCGATCTTAGATACCTGAAACGTTTTATTACAGGCATTCTATCCGAAACGTAGTATATACTGTACACACCTTATCACCAGTGGCTACGAGCTCCTTCAATGTGGAAATGATAGGCAAGCCTGCGCCAACCGTAGATTCATTCAAAAATCGCGCTCCGCTTGTTCTACTAGCGCTGAGGATCTTCTCAAATAATCCAAGATCTCCAGAGTAGGCTTTCTTATTCGGTGTCACAACGTTAATCCCCTTCTCAAGCCAAATGGGGTACAACGCAGCGACATCGTCAGAAGATGTGTTATCAACCAACGCCACCGTCTGATTCTGCGACACGAGTGCAGCTAGCTTTTCGGTCAAGGTATCAAAGTTTGTCTTCTCTGCCGATGACGCGAGTTGTGATTTCCATGTCGAGCTAGAGATGATGGGTTTTGCGGCATCAAAGAGGCAGCGAGTTGAAGAAGCGAGGGAGATGAGTTGGAATGGAGTTGAGTGTTGAGGGATAGAGAGGATTTGATTGATCAACTCTGAGCCAACGAGGCCGACGCCGATGACTGCGACATTGATTTTGTGGTTAGGGCGCGCTGACATGGTATCGCGTCTAAAGATCGTCCTGATCATGATAGCAGACTCAGTAATTACATAATTAAGGGCCTCTCCTCATCAGCCTTCTACGCTGTCTCATTGAAGGCTATGGTAAAAGTTCAAAGAATTGGGCGCGTTTGTCATGACTTTTGGCCAACCTCACCTAGTCCTTCTTCCCGTAGCAAGAGCATTAATGGCTTGGCATTTTTTTTGTAGCGCCTTTCTTCTCGTCCACGAATTGCCTTTGGTGGTTTCTCTACTTGGACTTGATGTTGAGACACGCAAATGCATGCTGCTTGTTCATTACTGGTGTCAGATGGAATTCGGATTATCTGATTTTTATCATAGTCACAACTTGAAATATGCATACCTGTTCCTTCGGCCCCAAGGCTTTGGCAAGTCGATAACTCCCAGTCCCCCAAGTTTCACGGTCTCTGTGGTCTGAAAAATTCGGAAGTGCTGCCTTCGATGGGTTTACCACGCGAAAGGGTCGAATTGGCCACGAACGAGCTGCAGCACCGGCACAGTGGCTATCGTTTCTTGATGAATGCTGTCAGCGACCAATTGACTTCAACCGCATGTTCGCCCTTGAAACAAAATAAAACTGTGGTTGCACACGTAACGAGCATCTCGATTGCAATGCAAGATACAGACCACTCCTCATTCCGTGGTGCCTCCCTTTCATTTCTATTCGATGGTCCAAAGCCAATTCTCTCCTGAAGACATTCGTGATGCCATGGTTCATAGACTTTGCTGTACTACCTTGGAGTTTTACGCATACGGAACGTGGTTCATACTTTAGGGTTCTGGACGAGACAATGAATGAATATGTACATTCTATCATCCTCTGTCGCTAATAGTTCTCATAGACTCCCACAAATACAGCCGTGAGAAGCTTTCTACACAAGATGGGGTATATTAAATAGTGTGGTTGTACGTCGTCGAGGAGATATATTCTTTTTACTGAACGAGCATTAACTTGGAGACGATGGGATTTTTGAGCCGGCACTACTTGAACGAGGTAATCGCCTTTACGGGCCAGCATGTGTGAATACTTGTGCTCCATATTAGAAGTCTTGGGTACTAAAGCTGAATGAGTACCGTTAATCAGAGGCAATCATAGTAAGTGTCAGTGGTCCCTAGATCCACTAGTAGAGTCGATATGCTTACACCATAGCATTTGCTGGATTGTGTTAGTTGTTCAGAATGATATGTAAATTAGCTGATTCTAATAGCAGACGACGGCGGCCTAGCCGTCCTACTACGTGATTTGCTTACCTGCCATGTAACGGTTGAAAAGTTGATGATTGATGACAGAATCGCGTGGCGCATGCTTAGTTCCTTCTGACATGCTCACCATTAAGCAGTTCCATCAGCCAATGTAAGCGACTTTTCAAATTGTGAAGGGATTAAATGTTTTTATTTACAGGTATTAGTAAGACGTACACAACACAACAAATGGTGCCGTCTAACAAGGCCTACTATTAGAAGATATATGACACACCTTTTCTTCCAATGATGCACCATATACACCGAGCAATATAGGCCAAAGAAGAGTGGGCTTGCAATAAAGCCAACTCTTCTTCGGCCCATTTCTTCAACACCATTCACTGTGGATCAGATCCTATCAGGGTTGCAGAAAAAAGATGTGGCTCCTATCTGGAGAGTGTATATTAGGTAGTTGAAGGATGAAGGAAAGCAAATTCCCGGATGACAGTTACTCGTTTGTTGTTCAAAGACGGAAAACTCGGTGGTCGAAGATCACTATCTTCGCTACAGCTTAACTAACGTCTTGATCCTTGGTTTTTCCTTTATCGTGTTAACCGAGCTCTATTTATGAGTTTCGGGACGCAACATGCACCAATTGTGATAGCTGAAGCATTCAGACAACAGCTTCTCACAGAGAGCGAAGCCGCCTTACTTGCGAAAGACGATGTTTTGGAAGCCGGTTGCGGAGGATATGAAGCTGCTGGGGGAACATCAAAACGATTTTACTACTAGCCAAGCATTTCTGCTTCGAAGTCTAGTATGGAGTGAATGGCGGGAGATTCGCTTAGGCACACACCCAATGCCGTTATAAACCACCGCTATTTACAGATATGCACGTTCCGAACCTTTGTTCATTGTACTCCTATTCTGTTCACGGTATCCCCCGCGATGTACGGAGTTGTTGTCGCAGATTTACCAGTTTTCGAGAGTGGTTATTGCTGGTAAAACAACAAGTAAAGAGTCCTCACAGACGTAAACGAGAGGTGGAACGTTACTAGAAAATGGGTCCAATGTAACGCAAGTTTATAGGTTTGTATTTAGCGCCGCTTCTGCCATCAAGGGTAGCTTGCAAAACGTCGTTCCAATTCTGAACTAAAAGCCCGTAAGGAGCGCCTGGTCAGATTTTAGTTATTAGTATAGGGAACAGATATCTTTGTTTACCACCAGAGTACTTATGGTAAACAAAGATATCCAAACAAATTACACCCGACAGCACCTGCATAACCAACAACATCTCCAGCTGCAGTCCTCGATCTATACCGTACTAGCCTCATTCATTTAGCAATGCTTTCGAAACGGATCATCGCTGTTGCACGCGGTCGCAGCGCATTGTATACAAGAAATACCCACCGGACCATAGCTCCGAGCCTCAACTGGGGCTGGTAGGTATAGTCCATTGGCTACAATCTTGAGAGCTGACAGGAAGATAGGAACTATGCGATTAATCATACGCAGACAAGTAAATTTCACTCGTCCAAACTTCTAAAAGGTGATTGTCCTAGGCTACCTGAAGATTAGCCATAACTAATGTCGGTCCTACTTCAGCCGAAACCATCAAGGTTCCCCAAATGGCTGAGTCTATCACGGAGGGCACACTCAAGTCGTGGTCAAAAAATGAAGGAGATTCTGTTGCTGCAGACGAGGAGGTGGCAGTTATCGAAACGGACAAGGTATCCAAATATAACGTGCTTAACATGCCTAAATACATAAACTAACCACTTGGAACGTAGATTGATGTCACCGTTAACGCGCCAAAGTCTGGGAAGATTGTCAAACACCTCGCCAAGGAAGAGGACAACGTGACTGTTGGGCAGGACCTCTTCGTCATCGAGCCTGGTGAATTCGAAGGTAATTAAATATTTTACTGAGAAGTATCGCGTTGGCTCATTCTTCATTTCAAAACTCGGCTCATTCCTCTCTTCAAGAATCGTCAGCGAAACAAGAGACGTCCGGTGAAAGCGAACGGAAGGATCCGGAAGAACCTTCGGACCAACAAGTTGACAAGCAGCTACCGAAACCCCCAGCTCCAGCCAAAGAAGATAAAACGGCCGGAGGTTACTCGAAAGATGAGCCCAAAGACAAGAAGGAGTTTAAGCAGAAGGAGGAGACTGTCTCCAAACAGAAGGAGCAGAAGGGGGATAAATCAAAGGAGCAGTCTAAGCCGCCCGCTCCACGCCCCGCGCCTGGAAGTCGAGGCGAGACTAGGGTGAGTCATAAGTCGTTTTGTATAACCATGATCTCAACCATCTTCTAGGTCAAGATGAACCGCATGCGCCTGCGTATCGCTGAGCGTCTGAAGGAGTCACAAAACACTGCCGCCTCACTAACAACGTTTAACGAAATAGACATGTCTTCGCTCATGGATATGCGCAAGAAGTTCAAGGATGCCGTACTAAAGGAGCATGACGTCAAACTAGGGTTTATGAGCGCCTTTGCCAAAGCCTGCACTGTGGTTTTGAGGGAAATTCCGGTAGCAAATGCTTCCATTGAAGGAGATGAAATTGTGTATCGTGATTATGTTGACTTAAGTGTCGCAGTCGCGACACCGAAGGGTTTGGTTACGCCAGTTGTAAGGAATGCAGAGACAATGAACTTTATCGATATCGAAAAGGAAATTGCAGCCCTTGGCAAAAAGGTGGGAACCTCAGACCTTCGTTACTGATTTGAAAGTTTCACCTTCAACAGGCCAGAGATGGAAAGCTCACGCTCGAGGACATGGCAGGAGGAACCTTTACCATGTAAGTTCCCGAGTCACTCGCGGCAACTAACAATCTCATAGTATGTAGTTCCAATGGTGGCGTGTTCGGATCATTATACGGAACGCCGATCCTAAACTTGCCTCAATCTGCAGTTCTCGGTGCGGTCTTCTATCTAAAATTTGCAATGTCTGTTGTGTTAAGACAAAATCGCTTTCTACAGGTATGCACACGATCAAAGAGAGACCTGTCGTAGTCGATGGTCAAATCGTAATCCGGCCCATCATGGTTGTTGCCCTCACCTATGACCACCGTATTTTGGATGGTCGGGAGGCCGTTACTTTCCTCGGTATGTAATTTATTGGATATCTCTCTTATACTTGTTGTAACACTTTGCCTCTAGTGAAAGTCAAAGAATACCTTGAAGATCCAAGGAAATTACTCTTAGCTTAGAGATCTTTGTACTTACATGCATCTAATTGTTCCTGGACGAGCTTTGCTAACTTTGATAAGATATATTCAAACAGCCCACAGCGTATACGCAACATGGTATAGGCGCAATGCCACTATTCCCATCTCTTGCTTAGCCGACATTGCGTTACCTAAAAGACTGCTAGCTACCGGGCGCCTCTCCCCATGAAGTACTTGTAATCTGCACAGCAACTATTACCATCCCTCAGGGCTTGATGATGGAAACACCACGCTAGAGTTCATTACAATGGAACCCGCGATGACGCCACACCTTCCGAAGGTGAACATTAATTCATACATCTTCACCCGAATAATGTGCCTTCCTTCTCGGTATACGCCGCGATTCAGCTTTTGTTGCAGGCGCAGATTGATTAGACCGAAATTGAGCGCTTACGCTCGTTCTCAATCATCTAAAGCGTCCCTTTGTCGTATTGTAAATCTTTCCCAATGTGCCCACCAATCCAAGACAAATTGAGACGGACACACATAACGGTGGGCTTCCAGACCGTCCCGGTCAGCAGATGCTGGACAACGATGTATATCAGATTCTTAGATAATGCGGAAACACCATATCTTTACATTAGTTGTACGACACTATTGATTCTAGATAATAAATGGTTGTCCGTAGATCATATTTATGTGGCCGACGGTCATAAAATTACATGATTCCTTGGTAATAAGTGGATATCTAAAGTTGGTGGACCGTGTAGATGAAGAAAGGTCTACTTATGAAGCATTATGCGTTACGGTTCATGCTTGGATCGTGATTCGTTATTTGTGCCTCCAATGTACGTTGGGAAGCTGCATATGCCAAAATTCGCTCACGAATAGACGGTCCGCTAACGCTGGGCTCCCGCCGCCGTGGAGTGAATGTGAACGTAGGGGGTTGACTTGTATATCTCGGGCTTTGGTCTCGGTCTGGATTGTTTTCGTCTTCTGAAGGCGGTACATGATCTGCGTCTTGCTGTGTAAAGGTGCTCTCCGACCTCTCGTGTTCAGAGAACTCAAAAGGGGAGTTTGTGCGTGGGATCAATTGCGCATGTATGTCAGATTCGTCGGGCCGTTTGGTCCATATACGAACGGCACCATCATGGCTTCCAGTAGCGAACATGAAGGGCTCTTCAGCTGCTTGGTTCCATGCGATACACGTCAGATCACCACCGTGTGCTTGCCCTTGTAGATGATGGAGAAGGGTGCCTGATTCCTGGTCCCAGATATGAATATCACCAGCTATACAACCATACAAAAAGCTATGTGAAGACAAGTAGGAGCCAAAATACCCAAAGACTCACCTTTTCCAGCACAAAGTACTAGCTCGTTGTTCTTCCCACCAAAATAGCTGGGCCCAGCAAAGTCAACTTGGACCTTTGGCATGTAGGTGTGTCTATTGAAAGGGTGAGCACCATGCCTGTTGGGGGATAGTGAAACAGACCTGAGAGTAAGTCGTCCAGTGACAATTGCGTTGTTCTCTCTGTCTTTCACCATTTCCAGTTTCCAGAGCTGGGGGGGAGCCTGCAAGTTTGCATGTTCTCATTGAGCACCATTTCATGAGGAAGCTGTATAACCAACCTTGTTCTCATAACTAATCAAGGCGATGACCCCGCTTCGGGGGGTCTGAGCTACTGTGATATCCCTAACATCGTTGAGGACAGGTGTTTGACTAACAATGATCAGTTAATTATAGTGTGGCAAATAGCTATCAACTCACTTTTCGACCTGGCTTGTTTCCATATTGTACACTGTTCTCTTTTAGCTAGTGGCACAGCATAGAGGCAGACGATAAACGCACCAACAAGTCGTTTTTCCGCCCTCGATTTGCTTGGCTGAAGGCCAGTAGGGGATTCTAATAATGGTCCAACACCAATGAGTCGTAGGGAGTCTGGTGTAACGGCAACATCGTGCAGTTTCATGCGGCCAAAATCGTATTGATTTAAAATCTATCGAACGAGACGCGTTATTTGAGACATGAGCAAAGTAGGCGTGAACGAACGTTGCCATTAAGATCCTAAAGAACCTTGATTAGACAAATGCAGCTGATGATCGGAGAGATTAACAAACCAGTTTTGTAACATCACTGCCCTCTACTGAGATGAAAGCTTTAAGCAGATGTCAAATGAAAATCTAATCATCTCCAGTATTGATGACTGACTTTTACCATCCGGGAACCAGGCAATCGATTCCACGCTGGTTTTACGGTCAATAGTTTTCTTGCATACACCATCCTACAGGCGATTTAAAAGTTGCCAGTCAGAATTGGGTGTCATACATGTCAAAGAATGATATATGGGACCAACCTCTGCAGTCCACACCTTGATGCCCCTACCAAGTTTGGTCAAGAGCAAGTTGCCGGTAGGTGACCTGTTGATACAGGAATGAGATCAGTTTGGTAAGGTAGCCGGGCTGACGTACCAAGCAACCTGTCCCACGAATCCCTGAGCATGTGCCAAAATACGATGAGAAACTAGAGGGTCCTAGCACAACGTTTATAAAGCAACATCTGAGCGAAGGTAGGATCTACTCACTCCAACTCGGAAAACTACTGATGTCCTGTCCCAACTAGAAGACCGAAATCAGCAAATCGTTAAGGAAGCCAGTATCAGCCGTTGTATACCTCGAAGTTGCTAGGTATTTCCCATCTGGCGAAAATTGTAGGTGCCTTACAAGGGCTTGATGTGCCGCTACATCTTGTACTGTCTCTAGCTGTTTCAATTTGGGTCGCAATGCAGCAACGCGAGACCGTAAAACTGCCTTGAGAGGCACCTCGGCCGTGGTCCGCGATCGTTCATAGCCACCTGTAAGGTTCGATGATGATGTTGTTCGTCGGCGGTGAGGCTCACGAATGCCCATGGCTGGCATGATGGGCATTGGAGGTATCGATGTACGCATTTTGACACTGCGGAATGCATTCCTCCACAGTTGTTTTCCAGGGGAGGGGGGGCTTGGTAGTGCTTCTTTTTCAAAAAGAGTTTTATGAGGAGACAAGGGGGACCTGGGGGGCTCGCTCATTAATTCGCTCTGCCGCCGCATGGGAGATGTAATCGGGGTCTCTGGAGGAATATTGTTAGTATAAGCGGTCGGAAGGCCTGCTTCCAGATCATCGCTATTGTCCGAAGAGCTGCTGTGCGCGTAGGAAATCCCCAGTAATTTGCATGAAAGTCTATGTAAAGCTTCCACAATTTCTCCGAGCCGCTCAGTGATGGCGTTCAGAGCTCGTTGCAATCTTTGCACCCCAGGGAGCTTTGTCAGCATGACTTGATATTCGGCCAGGGCATCGTTGAGCCATTTCTTGCCCCGATGTCGGAGAAAAATGTAACGCTCTGATGCAAACCAAGCGGAGACAGCTAGCAGACCGAAAGAGGTGAATGCCGTAAAAACAGAGGTTAAAGTTGAGGTTGCGGTAGCCTGAAATTACGTGTCATTATCATTAATTGCAGGGAAAGAGTACGATAAGAACCAACCTGTCCCGAAGCATATGCGAAGCAGCAAAGTCCGATAGAAAAACATGCGACAGACATGACGAGGAACACGAGTGGTGATCTCTTGATCCAGATCAAAACCCACCAGGGCACACGATGGCCTGGCGATCGGCTGAGATAACCATAAACGGTCAGATTATTGCACGTTATCTGGCAAAACTGAAGATAATACTTACTACATAGCCTGCTTCCAAGTAAGCCCCAATAAACTGTTCACGGCGGCCGCGATACTAAATACGAGCGAAGCAAACCAGAAGCAATTCACTGCATCTGCCATAGCGTTGTGATTGAGTTGAAAAGAGAACTGAAGGGTTGTCGCTGTCACTGCAGAGAAGAACGTTGCAACAGTAGAAAGATTCAGAAGATTAGTTGCTCCATGTTTTTGGGCAAAACGAATAGTAGGGACACCTACGGGATTAATTCTTGAGTAAAAAAAAAGCTAGCCTATTACAAATTACTGACCAATTTCGATGAACATAGACAGGCTGGACGTAATGCTATCAATGTGTTCTCCCATCTCCATTGAAAGGTCGTGGATGTATCGCTGGACGGACGGATAACGGAAATGCCCTGATCAAGTGCATTAGCCAAAGTTCATTGCCGGATAGCAAATCCTTACCTGCGTATTCCTTGAGACACGAAGCCCAATACTTTATGAGGTAATTGTCAATTACCGATCGTGCGAAAACTGCCCGGACCCTCACCTTGAGGTCGCCCTCGAATGAACGGATCGATGCATTGACGGCCTCATCCGTAAACTCGGGAAACTCATTCAAACAGTTAAGGAAAGTAGTAACTTCTTTCGCTAAAGCCTCCAGCTGCTCAGGGAAGAACTCAGGATCGAGATTCTCGTCAACGATTGGTCGCATGACATGCGGAGGCGTTTTGGCTTTTGCTTGCTTCGCACGTCTTCGACGTTTGGCCGTGGTCTCCAATGCAAGCTCTCGGATAGCATGTGTTATTTTTCGGGGAAAAAGGTCAGCAGCGTTTTGGCGGTAGAGAGCCAAGATTTGCGCTAAGCGTTCTCGGAGGTGAAATGCGGAGGATAGAATGGCAACTGAACTTCCAAGCTGGCGAGCAGCGTTCGCAAAATTCCTGAGCTGGAAAACATTAGTACAGACCGAGATAGACGTTTACAAACGTCGAAACTCACTTCTTTGTCGAGATTGTTGACACGCCTTGGGAAAGCAATGTAAGACGGGTCTACGTGGCATACAAAAAACCGACCGTTGGAACTTATTGAAGGCTTCTGCTCCGACCACCTGAAGATGCTCATCGACAGTGGCTAATAAGAAAGCTGGTGAATCTCTAGAAGAATGAAAGAAGCAGTCACAACTCACGAACATCTTTATCGTCCTCAAAGACGGGTAGAGCTTCCTCTGTAGGGAGAATAGGTAATTGACCAAGCGAAGCAACAAACAAAACACGCACCTTTAGTGGACCGACCATTTTCTTTAAGAAGCATTTCCACCAAGCTCAAGATGGTTTCCCTTCGGCTTAGCGAGTCTGACGTTCGGGCTCTTGGAGTCGCTACTCCAGGAGGTAGCGCCTCCGTAGGCTCGGCCGTGAAAAGGCCCGGCATAGCGTTCAATCAACGGGCTTGTTCTGATTTGTTGTTTAGAAGTATTGGATCCCCAAATTTGTCTTTTATTAGTCGTCGCAACGTGAGGGTGTAAACGTCGTGTTGAGGAGCCAGATCGATGGTTATAAAAACAGATCGTTGAGGTTCGTACAGGGAATTGTTGCAGAAAAAGTGGTAAGTCGTGGCAATGACAATTCTTGGCTTTCTAAATCCAAGTCGGTTAAGCGCCAACATGAGGCGTGGACCCTGGGACCATCAATGCAATGATGAAGCCCAAAATGAACCGGCAAAATTACTTAGTGTTGGACCCCGTTTGCATATTTCCTTCAACAAACTTTTGAGGGAGAATTGAGCTGTTACCGCCCTATAAATTGGGTCAAATCGCGTCAAAAAGATCCAGTTGGTAAACTTACGCGCCAACGCCATATGGATATACCCCGTCACGTGTCCTAAATTATTCCAGCCGGGGACTCGGGCGTGTGCGATGTTGACATTATCCTTGAAAGCATCCGAGTCGGACACTCATTTCATGTTGCTGGTCCATTCGAAATAAACTGAAAAGTGGCAACGCCAACACGGTTAGAGTCGGTGCAAGTCAACAGCGAGAATTGACGATCAGCAAAGTACAGCTGTGTCAGGTATCAATCAAGCTTCGGACTGATACGACGACTCCTCGGTTTTCAAACACCACCATTATCTCCTAGATTTCTGGCGAATTTGCAGCGTTGTTGTGGATCACAATCCTAGTCGCTAAAAATCAGGATCAGTAAGTTCATATCATACCTCAACCCATTGCCTGACAAATTTAATTTTTTTTTCCAGTTCGAGACATCAAACTGGCACCCGCAGTCCGCATCCTCGAGCCCTGAGAAAGTATGGCAACAATGACTCGTACGAAACAGCTCTCACGACCCGCATCGAACCCGCTCCTGAATTCGGCAGTACCGTCTCCATTTCCGCGAGATCAACTCGTTCAATTACAAGATCATTTGCCAACAGTGGTCACCTCAAATCTTCAATCAGACCCAGTTATAGATTCTTCTTGGGCGCCAGAGATTCCAGTTACCCAGGAAACACCAAGTTATAGCGTTCTGGTAAGAACCATCTGTACAAACTTGGAGTTGAACAAAATTTTAACATTCACTAGCAGGAGGTCATGCCCTCCATAATACAAGTTCAAAAATCTTGCCTTACGGCTTTGAATAACCTTATATCTATGCCAACAGGATGGAGTCCCATTGTACCTGACCGCCGTCATTCTGTACCCCCCACGCCTCAGACCACTCATGCTCCCCAACCCCGCATCGACGAATACTCTACTGCGCTTCAGACTCTAGTCACAAATCTACGCAATCGTTCCGGTTCAGAAAGCATGATTGAAATCATCCAGGGCAACAGCGATTCAGATCTATTGCGAGAACTCCGCCTACACATCGACAAAATTTCTTCGTCTTTGGACACTCCTGACGCTTTGCTCGCCAATTGCCTTGTAACGCTGCTGACACATTTTCATCGCTTGTCAGAGACCCAATCACATCTGTCCCACGCTAAACCACCCCCCACAGAGGTTAGCTCAAGCGATGTCGCTGGACCTTCGAACCCCTTCGCCATGCTCAAAAATCAGCTAACAGAATTGCAGCTTGAGCTTCTTTCCATTCAACCTGATACCCTTGTTCTGGGTGCACCTCCTATTCTCGCTGTGGAATCAGCCCTGCTTTGGGGCAGAATCGATGAGGAACTGGAGAAAGTTGTGTCAATTTGCAAAGAGCGCACAGAAAGCCTCCCGCGACCAAATTCTGATAGCTTTCCGCCCCAATACGATGACGAAGATTATTACGACTTCGACATGCCCCCTGATTACCATGATTCGCTGGTGCGAACATCGATTGATTCAAAATCTCAACCCCCTCATTCCCCCATCACCTCGTCGCGACAAATGGACGAAAAAATGAGAATGGATTTAGAAGGTGTAACTATGGCCATAGACAGACTCTATCTAGTCGCTCCACAGCTTCACAATCAACGGGTAGAGCTCGGGTCGTCTAAACGCGCTCAGTTAGAGAGAGCGAGTAGGGAAGGTACTCAGACTCCGGAGTCTAGCTCGGGAAAGCAAAATGAAAGGAGTGTACAAGAGCTAGAAAAAATAGTGGGCTTGTTGGGGAAAGCAAACGATCGATATTTGAAGAACCAGAGTGTTATCTTGGAGGGTGATTTCTCCGCGAGGTTGGAGAAAGCGCGACAAAAAGGCATCGCAAAAGTATGTTATCATATGTCTCGCCTAAGAAACATACTGACCAAGAAACCTTCTACAGAGGGACGCTTTGATGGAACAACTAGCTAATCATTCAGCAGCTGGACGCCTTCATAGCCAGGACGCCATTCTTCAACCGCGGAATAAGGACCCCGAAGCGCTTCTCAGCCTCCCTGAATTCATACGAGAGGCTGTTCCCCCATCGTCCATCCGGGCAGACCCTCAGGCTATGCTTACACTTCCAGAATTTGCCAGAGAACCCCCCCCTCCTCACCTCGACAACGCTGATTTGAAGGACCCTGAAACGCCCACCCAAAAATTAAAGAAGAGGTCGAGGCACCGTAGTCTTTCGGCGCCTTCTTTGTCTTGGTTAAGATCATCGTCGAAATCTGGATCCAGTGGCAACTTGAGCACTTCTCACTCCCGATCCAGGTCACGAGGCCTCAACGCATTGCCGTCGGTTCCGACCGGTATGTACTTTACAATTCATATATATCTATATCTTGTGCATGATTAAATTGACGATGCATCTAAAGTTAGCTTTGAAGTGAATTACGTTGCTGAAAATCATGAAAACTTGCAACACGTGTTGGTTTTCTTTACATTGACGGGGGCCACGCCGGGAGTGGATATCGAGGCGGAGGTGCTACCCCCCTCCCCTGAATCTTCCACTGAAAAAAGCAATCGTCTCCTTATCAATAGTGGGCCACGCACCTCCTTGAAGCTTCGCTTGCCTGCATGGGTACTGCCCGGAAAACCAGCAGTCACCGTACAGAGTGGTCATTACGAGGTCAAGCTAGCCACTGTGGCATCTCGCTCCTTTAATGAAACAGGAAATGAGGATCCACCTCCGCTGCTTGATGCAGCCCAGTTATCAAGAATCAATCCAACATCGTTCATATGCGCGTCCTGCTCCTTGCCACTCGTACAATCTACGAGAATCGGAGAATACCGTGATCTACCCTCTGAGCACTGGCAGGAGCTTGTGGACGCCTGGATGTGCCACAGCGATCAAACAATACAAGCTGTGAAAGATGGCAACGGTGGTTTCTGGCCAAAGCCCAGTCAAGCACTAGTTGGTGGAAGTTACTTGCTTTTCGAGGAGTCTTGCATGACATTCAACAACCTTCACTCCACCGAGGCACCGAAAGTGAGTGTTCACCCAATTTTTTCCTAGACCCTTTTGGACGGTCAAGAAGACCGACGCTGGCTCCAAACCAGTGGCCGTATGCCTCGTGTTCGGAAACCCTTTTTGCTTGCATTCTTGACTACCCTGAAGCCCAAGCTGGTTTCAGTTAATCAGTGTGATAAGGCAAAGACCGCGAATGAATGCGAAGGCTGCGATTTATCGGTTGATACAAAACGTCCTAGATTAACGGGAATGTCATCGTGACAATACCCTGGTTACTCTCAAACAACTCTCATGTTTACAGAGAACATGTCATGGGGGCTACGCTTGAGTGCACAAGCTTCCTATTTGCTATCTTTTCTCTCATTGTGAACAATTTACTACTGATACTCACGCTGTCGCACAGCTCGGAGAGGACTGGCGGCACACTCGATGTCTATGTGGCGCTGTGCTTGGCCGATGCCAGGACCACAAGACAGATGAAGGGACTTCAATCGTATTTAGGCTGTTCAAATTCGCGATCCGTCCTGTCAGCCTTACCAGCGAGTATGTACTTTGGTTTAAAACTAAATTTGGCCTAACGCTTGAACTAGGCCAACGAAAATTCCGCTATCTGCGTTCATTGTGGAAGACATGGTTGAGTTCATGCGCGCCCATGCGACATACAGATTTGTAATAATGGACGAAGAAGCTGAACTTCCTCTGATACTTGTAAGACCCATCGTCTTCGTGTCGATGATGTAGCTCACTCCGTCCCAGATATGGCTATTCAAACCTAGCATGCAGCTTGCATACACAACTTCAACCTTGTACACTATACCAAAGAGCGGTTCTATACATGTTGCGAAAGTCCTTTTCAAAATTTTAACGCCCGCCGAACGGAGCAAAGATATTAAATTGTAAACGTCCCCTTTTACACCCCCACACTACTTCGGACTAACCATTCCGTTTAACACAGGATATTGGCCAAATATCCTGGTTTTCCTCAGGCGGAATATTTATATTACCCTATGCCCATTTGTCGCAGTCTAGCTGGTCTTTTGAAGGAAAGCAATCTCACATACCCTGAAGCAATGCGGGCCATGACGGGTTTGGAAGTAGGATGGCTCCATCGTGGCTAATTTGTTGGAACGATTTGTCAAGCTTTGATTATTTACCGAAATCTCTGACAATTAGCTACTGTAGAACTTTGCCGGCTCCATACCACACTGTCAAATGATCGAAAGTTTTTCGTCACCTTTCTCCTCGATTCATGGAGTCAGATTTTGCCAAGTTAATGTCAAAGTCAAGGTGTAAATAGGGACAACAACTTAGAACTACATATATCACACTGGAAGAGTCTTTGCGAACCAGTTGACAGCCTGTTCAAAAGCCTTTTCATGCGCCTCTTTCACCTCGGGAATGCTCAAATTTGGGCGCGCTGCAAAACCGTGTGCCGTGCCTAATATAGTTGAAACACCAACCCTTCGGTAGAGAGCGTGTAAGGGGGGCCTACCTTTGTAATCCTTGAACTCATATTCCACAAATTTGTCGGAGCCTTTTCGTTCCGAAAAGACGGCCTCGGCTTGCAGCCGAAGAGCGGGGCTGAAGAACAAATCCTCTGAAGTGTTGACGTTCTCGTCAGCTGTTTCGATGATGACTACCAAAAACATTAGACAAACCTTCGGCACAAGCCCAAGAGGCCGGTACCTGGTAATGCTCAGTTAGATGTGTACTGTGGTAGTTAACTCGTACTTTAATGGCTTTTGCTTGGTCAAGAGAGAATCCTCCAGGGTGGCAGATAACGACGCTTTGAACCAGGTCTGTTGAGGCCATTCTTATGGCCGTTGAACCACCATAACAATACCTAGTCGAATGGGGTAAAGATCTTGAAAAATGCAAAACCGACTAACGCACCCTACGGCACCGATCTTCTCGTATTTTTTCTCCTCAGTAATGACTTTGATGAACTGTCAAAGGACCGCCTTCAACATGTAACCGGTTGATTGAAATAGTTGTACCCGCCTCTGACAATCTGGTGTCTACTACCGATGGCCGGCTCCTGATGAAAGCAGGTATTTTCGGAATTGTAATAATGATGAATTTCAGCCATCGAAGCAAGCTCATTTTGTCCCCGGCACGATCCGGTAGAATGAGCAAGTTCACATCAACAAGAGGTTTCCCTAGTGCATCGTGTTATTCGTGCGCTTTCGATGAAATCTCAGACGGAGCCGGCACCTTTGAAATAGTCCGGAACCCATACGTCGCATTGAAGCTCCTTCGCAAACATGTCCGCCAGAATTTTACAGTTTTTGAGAGGTAAACCAAACCCATCCGTCAAGAAGATTATGGCACGTTTCGAAACCCCACCTAGGGCCTGCGCGAAATAAGCACCCTGTGTGCTAAAGGACCCAGTAGGCTCCCCAGGGAGGAATCCCCCACTAACACAATCGGGGCAGTTCATGGCTACCAACAACCTGAGAGAACCAAGGACGACGGCTGTGAATTCTGTGCCCAACCAAGCCAACCCGATTTGGGACGAATGCCGAGCACTTTGATCAACATGTCAATCACAGTACTTAGGTATAAACGCCCATGCTGAGCGCTGAACTCTGAGGTCGCCTCCCGCTATGCTGTCAAAGTGGCGCATTTGAATATACAACAACTCGTGTAAGGCGCTCGCATACCACATTCAGTACAATGTTCTACGGGCCCACGTGACAACTCATTGTCGTTTGACTCTCGCAGATCAAGATTGCTTTAATACTACCACGTCTACGGGAACTGGCTAACTTGTTTTTTTTTATCGCCTAGTAAAGACTCACTCGTTATGCTCAAAAGCGTTCTTCTCGCCTTGATCGCTTTGGCGTCTCCCGCCGTTGTAAATGCCTGCGAGGGAGAATGTATCGTTGGAATCACGAATGCGTTTCTCTCGAACTATACTGCTCCTATAAACTCCGTCATGGCAAATTTAGTGAGCTCAGCTCTTTTTCTTATGTTAACAACAGTCCCGAGCTCTTTAGGATGGACAAATTATCGCCGAATATACTCCGGGGCGGCGATACACATCTCGAATGTCTTTCCTTAAGCCGATACTCGAAGCCTATCATAAAGATGCCTATGCTCGTCTTGAAAATAGTATCTTTCCCTCATACTTCCACGGTAAATGTCAAGTACCCGACCCCAATTCCCCCAACGCCCCGCCTACAAACCCCCCTGGCTGCCCAAACCCGGACTGTCCTGTTGTATGCGGAACCCCTGGATCTCTGGTTCATTTCTACCCAACCCTTCGTTTAATTGTGTTCAAAGACATCGCAAGCCATTTGCAGACTATTGCTACTCCAGGAACTAAAGCATATCAATCAGTCGAGAAGAAAATCCTACATGAGATGGAAAAACGTGGTCAACGTCGAAATCCCAAGGCTATTAGATCAAACGTGGCGGGCACTAGAGCACCAAAACAAAAAAGATCAGCTCAGGAAGATGCGAAGAGAAAACTACAACGGATAATGTCTACGTTATCCTCCATTCTGGAAAAGGAGTGTGGCGGGAAGGCAACGGACGACATCAACGCATTGCCTCACTGCAGCTGGGAAGAAAGAATGAAAAGGTTTATCCTCACTTACCCGTGA
>CEMU01568007.1:1167-25559 GCA_900068965.1 Calocybe gambosa
GTTGCTAACTTAATTAAGCATTGTATCCACGTGACCTGTCGTCAATGTCATCATGGTTCTTGCCCCTTGTTAAATGTGTTTGGGAGCGTCAGTGACACGACCACCGTCCCCGGCCTCTCCCCGCCATTCAACATATTCCACATACCTCGTTGTACGAAAATGATACCAGAAGTCGACCTGGTTATTACCTTTCGAACCACCAAAAAGTCCAGCCTTTCGAAACAGCAGATTCGGCAGGATTCCCGCAGAGCGGAACAACAGTATTCGCGTCTAATAGATACGCTGAAATATGGCGGGCTTCTCGCTGCAGGGAGACGAGGAGAATCGCTAGGTCATCTGCTCGTCTTTGTTTCCTGTCCGAAGAACCATATTGAATATCTCACCCAACGTGAACGGTATGTCACATCTTATCGCTGTTGAAAACCATCTGATATAAGCATTACCCTCTCTTAGCCAATCTGACTTTCTGTCTGGTTTGCCGACTACACCTTTATCTTCAAGAGAAGGGCCTATATCGCTATCGCCGGCTGACCGCATTCGCCTTGTCCATGCCTATGTCTGCTCAATTCCACCAGACGGAGGCCTTGGAATCAATCCGGAATCACCTGAATGGGACCACGTAGAATCTATAATGGCGCTTCATGATCGAGATTTCAACGCGAATTGGGTTCGTAGTTGGACTCCTCGACATATCGCTTCTGTACAACTCAACAAGATCCGAGAACAAGTAAGTCTTTCCCGTTGAACAACCATATCTAATCATTGTAACCCACTTTTCTAGTTTGGTGACTCGGTCGCACTCTACTTTGCGTTTCTATCCTCCTACACAAAAGCCTTGACCTTCCCGGCTATCTTGGGCGTGATTTTCTACTTTTTTGGCACACCATATTCACCGACCTACTCGATTCTTGTTTTCATTTGGTCTGTAGTGTTTGTTGAATGGTGGCGCGTCCGTGAACGCATCTTGTCTATTCGTTTCGGGACGCGGGGCTCCTTCCGTGTAGAAAAGCGTCGTGTGGACTATAAGCCTGGTTTCTCGTGGTGGACACGAGAGCTCAGAATTCTTGCTAGCCTACCTATTCTTTTCTTGTTTGCCGGTATCTTGGTTTCACTACTCACAGGAATCTTTGTCTTTGAGGCATTCGTCACACGATTGTACACTGGACCAGGAAACAAGTATCTGGTTTGTCGAACAATATCCTATATTCCATGTTCGCCAACTAACATGTTGAATTTTTTGGTCAGGCATTTAGTCCAACAATCCTATTTGTTGCTTTGGTCCCTCGCTTCCTATCTCTCTACCAATCTTTGGCCCAGCGGCTAACGGCTTGGGAGAATCACGCCCATCAATCTACACATGCCGCTTCTCTGACGCTCAAGACATTTGCGCTCAACGCCCTCGTCGCTTACCTAGGCCTGGCATTAAGCGCCTTTGTATACGTCCCGTTCGGGGAGGGGGTCATGCAAATATGTCAAGCATGGCTCTTCCACGAAACTACGAATGGTCACTTAAAAGGTATGAATGCGACCGCATCGGATGGCGTCCAAACTGAGAAAGTTCCTGGTCCGTCGGGTGGGCTTTGGGATATGGACAAATCAAACGCGAGGAAGAAATTGAATCCTGGTCGGCTAAGAGACCAGATGTTCGCATTTACGGTCACCAATCAGGTTGTCAACACGTTCGTAGAAGTAGGGTTGCCGTATGTCTTGCGAGCTGTCACATCTCTACGGAATAAGAGAAAAGGGCTATCATCGCCGAGTAGTCCAGGCGGGAAAAACGGCACTAAAAAGAGGGTGGTCTTTGAGGATGAAAAGGAAAAAGGTGGAATGGAAGAAAGGGAGTTTTTGGATGGTATACGAGCAGAGGTTGCACTGCCAAACTATGAGCTATTCGGTGATTACAGTGAGATAGTGACACAGTTTGGGTATGTTGCCCTCTGGTCTATTATCTGGCCTCTTGCACCAGGTTTGTACCACAGCCCGATGTTCGGCCACTATTTTTAACCTTCAATCATTATAGTCATGGCACTACTCAACAACTTCTTGGAACTCCGATCTGACGCGTTTAAAATGACAGTCCACAACCGTCGCCCAATCCCTGCTCGTGCCGATACCATCGGACCTTGGCTTGGTGCACTGACGTTCATCACTTGGCTCGCAGCTCTTACTAATTCCGCTCTTGTGTACCTATTTTGCCCACGGTCGCAAAGCCAATGTTCAGCGACCCCGAGTGCAAATATGACACAGTTAGACAAAGTCCATCAACATCTGTTCTCTGCGTCTGGCTCCCTACCCCCTGATAACGGTGCCGATGCCGGTCCCGAGGCAACGAAAGAGCTGTTGCTAACGGCGTTGACAATTGCTTTGGCCGCAAGTCATGGATATATCATTTTGAGAACAATTGTTCGACACATCGTTGAGAGGATTTTTTGGAAAAATAGCGCCGAGGTAGAAGAGAGGGAGAGGGAGGATAGATTTATCAAGGAGAAGTTCTTGAAGGGGCTAGTGGCTGACAGAGATCGTCAGAATACTGCGGATGGTACAACCGAAGCTACTGTCAACGAGTCGCGCGATGCAGATGTCTCAAATGCGAACTCTGGGTCGGTCGCTAGTTTTTGGGACAATGATGAAGGACTGGAGGAAATTTCAAGAGTATCGAAAGAGGTCTGACTATATTGGTTCTAATTGATACTTTGGACCTGCCTATTGATGAACATATGTAACTATGAATTGATGCAGAATTGAAATGATGTATACAACGATTCGATCACTGCTGTCTCGTAGTTCCCCCCATCTACTCAGTCGTGCTTCCGCCACTTGGGGAGTTCCAATCCTGTAGCCCATACATCCTATTCCCGCTAACGTAAAGCCGCAGCGTGCCTTCAAGGGTCTTCTTCTCGTCGAACAATTCCATGGCACAGGTCTCCGGCGCCACAGGCATGTCCATTGATGGAAACAGAGTTGCCACAACGACCATTGGGTTTGACAACTTGAGCTGAGCTATTGCTATATCCTGAAAAAGTCGCCTATTGCCTCGATGGAAGTCTACTAATCCCCAGATGATAATGCTGAGCACAAGGATTGCATAGGAATAGAGAAGGGAAGCGAGGAGAAAAACCGACATGAAGTGATATCGTGCGACTATTTTGTGCCTGATGAGGTTGTTGTCCTCGGTTGGTTCCAGTTTGAAGAGACCAGCTGCTATGCCAATTGCCATCCGAGAAAGCTCTTGGCTTAAACGTGACTCTACGAACGAAATGTTGGTCTCGGAGAGAGCTGTGGCGTGTAGATTAGAAGCGAGGATGTCTGTTGCGTGTTGATATAGCAAAGGAGGAAGTAAGATGTCGGCCATGCGAGAGTCTAGATCTTTTTCTTCTTCCAAAATATACCTTTCTTGGTCTTGGATCCAGGATCGCTTCAGCATGGCGGTGAAAAAGGACAGCTCACATTCAGCATATAGGTTGACGAAGGGAGTTGATTTGATGTCTATAGCTTCGGAATGAGGATATGATGGCAATAAAATGTAACTGGGCCACCGAAGATGCAGTAAGATAGTTGTGGGAATGGGTGGGAGAAGCCTCTGAGTTTCGTAATAACTGTGAAAGCGTCCAACCGATACGTTGCCGATACGGCCAATGATCACGGAAGTCACAGGGTCCCCCGTCATCACTCCATAGTTGCTGGAAATTGGAAGCTCAGGTATGCGAATGTTTGTGCAATTTTTGGTTTCCCCGCCTGCGCGCATGCACAGATGATTTATCGATCTGCATGAAGCTCGAGCCCCATAAGTTCTCGCGCGAAACTCCACTCGCGTCTCGGTATCGCGGGGTTTGAGTACTGTTGAACGAATAGCGTTGTTGAACGTGATCAGGGACAGGCTCGGGGAGGTATTTGAAGCCACCTGTAACCCGATATTGGCTACCCTGGTGTTGTTCACTGCCCAGCCTTTATCGGATACTAGGCATTTGTTATTGTTGTCGCCACCGTCCTTGTGAGCACATAAACTATTATCAAATATTATCGAGTAGTTTGGGGCAGACGGAAGTGGTGATGACATGTTCAAGGTGGTTGTTGAAGCAGTATAGTGAAGGTGAAAATCTACACCCCTAGTATCCAACCATCAGCCAATGAACGAGGAAGTGGAATGGGCTGGTACTAACGCAATGGCGTGTGTCAGTATGTAGCTCAACAGTGCAATAGCAAACACTGCTTTGAAGACATGTGGCGCGGTGGCTCTTTTGGTTTCCTTCCTAATCAGATATCTTGCCGAATCCCAAAGTGAAAATATGCCCCCCACACTTAGTAGCCGCAACATTAAGCCAAACCTACGGAAGGTAGTCTGACAATGCGATAGGAATGGAGCTTAATAGAACACTTACTGGAGTGGCGTTGGGAGTTCCTTTGAATAGGCAATGGCTGCCATTCCGGAACTCGTCTGCGCCGCAAGCCATCTGAGAGCGGCTATATACGCCAAGAGACTCATGACTAGAGGATTTACCATTGTCACCAGATACGACTGAAAAAAGAATAAGGATATTCAGTGGCAAATCACGACATCGTCAACAGTGTCAACCTACTGTGAGAGAACTGATGGTCAGACCGCGTTGTTGGTCACCTTCGTCAACCAAGATAAAGCCCTTATCATAACCCGCAAAGTGGGTAAGCAATCTCACAAGATATGTAGTGCTAAGGCCGGCGGTAAGCAAGAAAGCTCCTAGTGTGGGAAGAACGATAGTGAACAAGATGTAATTTCGAATAGCGCCTGGCCGTAGGGCCGTGGGGGGTGGCTCAAGCATGCTCTTCTGATAGATTTTTCCTCGCGGTTCCAGAAAATCTGTAAACAAAGCGCGCCAGCCAATGGATAGAGAACCAAGGCTTTATAGTCTGATGTATTCAAAAAGTATTACTGGCATCCCATTGTGTCCATCAAAATTGTAGCCTCGAGCTTTAACACAGCAGCACTGTTTATAGCGTCATGCAGTACAACGAGTAGATGATGCTCGACCCATCGGGTAGAGGGCCTTTTCGTTCGATACACGATGCAAAAACATTGACAGTCATCCGGTATGTGCCATGGTGGAGTGTCGATTTTTCGACATGTTATCTATCAAAGAAGCACTAGACTTGTCTACACGCAAAGGGACCGGAGTATCATTCATGCTATTTAAATATAGCCATGGCACCAGCTGAGCTTGGTAGTATTGGGAAGCATAGCATCAGTTGCCTACCGATCATGGCCTGACTCTCAATCACCTGTCTCTGCCACTAGGTAGTTCCTTTATTAAGGATGAAACCGACATGTACATCAACGAGTCTTCTGCAAAATGACGCGTTTAAGGCAATATATTTCGCCCATATCTCTTTGGAAGCGCCAGGAACATGTGCCTTGATGTAGAGGGTGTGGCGCTTAGCTTGACGAATATGGTAAGAGAAAGATCATCGATGGGCTGTACAAGTAATTATAATTATTGTTCGGCTGTTTCCAAGATCCTCCTATAGCGCAGAAAATCGATAAAGATGTCGGGGTTGGATGACTGAACAACGTCAAAGTAGATTACAGCGTGGGGCGCAGCGAACTGTCCGAAACAACAATTACATGACAGAGACAAGAGACACTATGTTGGCGCCTCTATTTCCGTAAAATTGATCCAATCTCAAATGATGGAAGTTCATGTTAAAAAGTTACAGGATTTGCCCACCTGATGTTGCCATGGAAAGTATCCTCGAGGCTTTTACATTGAATAGAAAATACCCCAGAGGAGCTAAAGCGGCTCCCCCTGCTGAGTTATATCAAGTTTCGCTGCCTCGGTCATCGGTCACAACTCACGATTTTTATGTCAGAATCTTAAACACCCAGACAGAATGGCAGACGGTACCTAGTTGACTGCAATTGTAGTGAAACTTAGGCCGAAAAGGCCGAAAAGGTGACTCAGGAGAGGGGGCAAGGGGAGCAACAACGAAATTGAACGCGGCGGTTGATAGATTCTGCAATCAATTCTATGGTAAGCAAATGAAGATATTAATGTAAGATAATCCACGTGTACGAGCACAATTGAAGTAGAAGACGGGATGCCACACGAGGCTGAGTTTAAAGTCCCTCTGACCCCTGAACACCATGTTTAGGCGGCAGATCTCTAAATAAATCGTGACGCTCCTGTTCCCTTATTTCCGACGCGTGAACTGTATATCGAGCCGATGAGGGATGCTCAATCCAAATGCACCAAACTCGTTTTGGACCTGGTGCTCATGAGGGCTGTTTTCTGGAAGTCTCCATTCAAAGTTGAGGAGGAGCATACATAGGAGTGTACGTTGCTGGTATAGAAAAATGAATGAGATGATAAGGACGAGTGTTTTGTATATTTTGGTGTACCTCATACTGCGAAAATTGTCTGGCAACGCATTGACGTGGACCAGTGCCGAATGGGATATGGATCATAGGACTTTGACGCGTGCCAATGAATCGATACGGATCAAATTTCTTTGCGTCGGGCCAGTTGTTATCGTTTTGATGAACAGCGCAAATGTTGGGCACGAGAGAAGTATGTGCAGGTATGTAATACTTTCCAAGAGTAACGGCTTCTTGCGTCCAGCGCGCAGGTAGCAGAGAGATGGGGCTGTTAATACGCATAGCTTCTTTAATGCATGCACTGAGAAAGGGCATATTGAGAAGGTCTTGGAGGTTTGGTTCTGTTCGTCCATTTAAGACACCTATCATTTCCTCTCTCGCTCTTGCTTGGTATTGCGGTTTCTTGGCAAGATGGTAAACGGCGCTTGAGAGGGCACCTGAGGTAGTGTCCTGATTGGATACCCACAAATGAATGAACAGGGGTTGATATCAAGGCATTGGGGAAGATAGAATTAACTCACGTGTCCAGCTGAGAAAAGGATTGCGAGGTTAGAGCGCAATTCCTCACTTGAAAGCCTAGAATCTTCTAGGAGGTAGCTCAAGAGGTCCAATCCGAGCTCTTGCCGCTTTATTTGCAGGAGGTCATCATATCGTGCATTAAGCGCATCCAGGTCGTCAACTACGGCTTGACGAGGGAACCACACATCGAGAAAGGGGAAGATCAAACGTGTTGGAGTAGCAATGCGAGACATGACTCTGTTGAAGTGTTCCACGAAGGAATTTTCCGAAGCTTCAAGCGCTCCGAATTTGTGCCCTAGAAGCGCTGTACCAACGACGTCAAGGGTATAGCGCTGATATGGGGATGAGTTTATAAACTTATCTGACAGCTAATGAGAAAAGCCACCTGAACAAGGTCACTGAACCTGTGAATGCCGCCATCGCCCATGCCTTCGAAGAGTTCGTGGGCGAGGGCGACGAATCGGTACACCGGTATTTCGCGATCGAAAGCCGCTTTTACGGATGCAGAGTGGCGTTTCCACATTCTGCCATTTGAGAAGACGACGTTAGGGCCACTCAAGAATGTAAAATGGAGATGCTCTTGGTAGTTTTTCTTGGGAAACCTTGCCATATCTTGACAAACCGTTTTGAGAAGCTGCAAGTCAAAATTCGAACGAAATATTTACGCCTAAGGGCAAAGAGAGATGGAAATCCTCACTTACAAGAGGATCAAGGACGTGAACACCCCATTTTCCGAGCATGTAGACGAGAACTACACCATCTCCACGTCTAGCAAAAGGAAGTATGAGCCGCTTCACGCGAGAATCGACGGGCTCTCGTCGAGCATAGCTCCAAATCGTGGCATAAGGTGATACTTTGGGTAAATGTCGGAGATTTGCTGGGACAGCAAGAAGGTATTCTATGAAACCAAAGAGTGAAACCAGGCCTAGCAGCCAGCTAAGATCCGCCACTAGGAGTTGCTTTGGAAACAAAGCAGAAAGGTAGGCATCCACAGACAGAGGCATGCCTTGGGTGCATTGTACGATTTTTTTTCGAAGGTTTTATATAGCCCATCTTCGATTTTTGTATTTTTTGTTTTGTTTTGTAGATGGTGATTCTTAAAGCGTGTGGTTGTACGCGGGTTCTACACTGCAGAGTCATGCTTCAGCCTTCTTGAACAAAGATGGTCCGATCATTACTTTATCCAGAGATTCTGGGCTGGTGGGTATGAGCAATTATACCCCCTTTATTTCATGACGCGTTGACCGACTAGATTTGCGGGAATTTTCGTACCATCGACGATACGCTGGTGTCCGGCTCGGTTTGTTGTATGAGGAAACACACATGCGTCAACAATCCTTTTATGGGGGTGTGCCTGTCGCGTTAAAAACCAACGACCTGCCTTGCTCATACAAAAGATGATAGCGGACACAAGCGCTAGGTATGCCGTTAGAGGGGAACATCATTTTAGTCACTGATGGCCGAAACCTTGCTCGCTAGACAATGGACACGTCGCCGATACTACGCAACATTCCCTATGCCTATCTTTAATTATTGCCGTTTCCGGTCACTGCCATGTTCGACATTTCCCACGTCAATAATCTGACCGAAATATCGGGCCTCATATCCGTGTAAATTGTGGTCAGAATCGAGCATGTCGCCCTCGACTCTACATAGTCTCCAGGACAAGTCGCCAAAATTGGGTGTGGATATTCCACCTCCATATAAATTATGACATGGAATAGTGGGCCATAGATGTCTAAGACACTCTAAGCGTTTGAGGGTCCCGAATAATGTCACTGCCCTGATGTAGTCTTGGCTATAAGTAACAGCTTCATTTCCTTTCTACCGGCGCTCGCTTATATCGGCCAAAACATCTTGCAGTGAACTGGGCTCTCCTGCGACATACCTTGCCCGCCAACTCCCATCTCAAGGAGCTCTCCCCAGCTAGTCACATCCGTACATTGGGAACCATGACCTCTGGCCAGGATCGGTGCAACCATCTTCGATTTTCCTGCGCTGACAATGCGTCAGACATAGATGCTTCGTCCATTAGTGATACCCAAGCAGACGAAGACCAAAAAACTCCCCTTCCCAAACTCCAGCTTTTTGTCATCATCTTCATACAATTTGCAGAACCTGTTACATCGACGGTTATATATCCCTTCGCTAACGATCTGGTGCGGAAACTTGGCATTACTAATGGCGATGAAAAAAAGACTGGCTATTACGTAGGATTACTTGTGAGTCTCTTTTTTAAAAAAAAACTTTTTGAATCTGAAAGTTATCATCGACCCCCCTATAGGAGTCTATCTTCTATGCTGCTGAAGCTCTTACAGTTCTTAACTGGGGCCGCGCATCAGATACAGTGGGGCGCCGCCCCATTTTACTCGGAGGCATGCTGGGACTGCCAATCGCCATGCTATGTTTTGGCATGTCGAAGCGCTATTGGATGCTCATATTGAGCCGATGCATGCAGGGCGTCTTCAATGGAAACATAGGTGTGACAAAGAGCGTCATGGCAGAGATCACGGACTCGAGCAACGCAGCACAAGCTTTCTCTTTCTTGCCCATCGTGTTTACCGTTGGGTCGACTTTAGGGTAACATTGTTAACTGTTCTTCTCCTTGTATTCCGAAACTCTTACATGTGCATTCCACAGACCATTTATTGGCGGTGTCTTTACTGCACCGGCAGCTCGGTGGCCTAACGTATTTGGAAATGTGCAGTTCCTCAAAGATTACCCCTATTTTCTACCATGCTTTTTGGCTGCCTTGGTTCCCCTGTTTGCTTTCATTCTTGCTTTTATCGGTTTGAAAGAGGTATGAACGGTCTCTTTAAACCCCTGTGTTTACCGCGGTTCGACTTCTTTTCCCAGACTTTACCTTCGATTGTAGAACGACAAAATCATATCAAGGCAATCGAAGCACTCGCTGAAGCAAACCACCACGAGACAACACGCTTGATTCCATCCTCGTCTACGTGCAGTTTTCAATCTCAATCTTATGGTGCCACCCCCTGCTCGCCTACGCCAGGGTTTAACACACCAACCGATTCGATCAAAAAGAAGTTTCCTGGTTCGGCGCCACCGCCCCCGTTCCGATCACTCTTGATCCCACAGGTTCTAATCCCGATCACCAACTTTGCATTCCTAGCCTTTCTCGACCAGTCCTTCCTCGCCCTTCTCCCGCTCGTGTATTCGACGCCCACGAGCCTAGGAGGCCTAGGACTTCCACCATCGGCTATTGGAAATATTCTCGGTGTTTGGGGGATCACCAATGGACTTGTCCTGGTGTTTGCATTCGCGCGATTGCGGGAACGTCTTGGTCACAGAACGTGTTATATGGCTGGTATCGCTGGACTTGGATTTTGTTTTGCACTTTTTCCCGTTCTATCTACGCTGCTGGAATGGGACGACGGTGAGATAGGTTTCTGGGTTTGGACTGGAATCGTTATCCAGCTGGGTGCTTACACCTTTGCATTCATGTCATACAGTGGGTATCCGCCGAAATACCAGTAATCACTGAGGTTTCTGACCTTTCTTCTGTAGGTTGTATGTTCATGTATATCGCTGCAGCCGCACCCTCTCCATCCTCGTTGGGCACAGTGAATGCCCTTGCACAATTGACTGCTTCTTCCATGCGCACCTTTGCGCCCTCAACAGTGACATCGCTTTTTTCGCTCTCGCTTCATCTTGCCACAACGAGCGATGTGGGTGCTCGATTAGTATACATTTTCCTTTGTGCTATCTCTTCGGTTGCATTGTCGTGGAGCACACGCCTCCCCAAATCGCTGAAGGGCGACATTGCGGGTCACAGGCACAGAAACTAGAGTTGAAGTAAAAGAACTCGTGTACGTTACTCGTTTGCCTTCTGCAAACATGCTGCTAGCTATACTTGGTAAAACTAGATAAAGGGGCTACATGATATATAAAAGCCTGTTAGACTATTATAGTATCGTTCGACTCGGCTACTCAGTTTGCTTGCCCAAACTTGGTAGAGCGACTTGATCGGTCTACATGAGAGGATGTATTCACATACCAGATACACCTGTGTTATTGCTGTCATTAACGTAATGCTACTAGCTAAGGGCCGTAAAATCTGATGGACGCTATTCCTTACAGATATGTATCATGTGGTATTATCCGTCAAAAGTTGGATCTCGAAGGGAAACTGGGGTGAGCGAATAAGTTTGGAAAGTTCAGATGTTGGACAAGAGATCTGATGCAGCGATCTCGGCGTGATTGATCGCCATTGATGTAACCGAAGAAAGTTTTTCGGTTTAGGTGTGGGCTATGTCAAGAGATGTCAGACCATGTCAGGGCCGGTCAACGAGTTTGCCGAATAGCAATTATGTAGTGCGAGTCATAGTTGAAATCATTTTCAAAGTAATACAGATGGAGGTATTGATTAACACTTGGCATTCAAGGAATTTGTTGGGCACGAATGTTCGGGTGCAATCCTCCCAAAAGGATCCTCTCCATCTTATCAGGAGAGATACTTCCTGGGCCCGAGTACGGTACAGAATCGACAATGTTCTATAAAGAAACGGATTAATATAGTCATGGTCAAAAATAGGAAAGTTTGATGAAAAGGAAGTGGGCTTACTCCGGTGTCAAGTTGCTTAAGTTTGGGCAAGTTGACAGCTGCAGCAGGATCGGAACCAATTTGCACGAACTGCACACCCACAGAATTGGGGTGGTGCGGCCCATTCTTGATGCGAGCACCAGCTTTAACCAACACTTGCCCAAGCTCGAGTTCAGGCGGATCATCTGTGAAGTTGAAAGGACATCATAAGACAAATTTTGCTATGATGGAGAGTAAGGGTTTATCGTACTAGGAACACCGTCGGTGATGCAGATGATATCAAGTGGCTTGATTTCGGCGTACGCCGCTGTGCCTTTAGCGGCATCGAGTTTATCAATGTGGGCATTCAAGATTTTGCTGATCCTCGTGCCAGTAGGGGTGTTTCCTGTGATTATTACCATGTGATTAGTCAAAATCATTATGCAGAGCCCGGCGATAACGGCGCCGGTGCGAGCCTTGTATAACATACCCACTGGGCTGACTCTCGTCATAACTGCAGCCACCTTGCCTTTATCCTAGACAGAAATACCAATGAATTCGAGAACAAAACGACAAGCAAAGATTTAATCACCGTGACGGACTTCAATTCGGTGAACGAGAATTTGTCATTCGAGTTCAAGAAAGTCAGGTCAATGCCATTAGCATCGAATCCGGAGTCAATGCAGTAGTTTGCAAGACCATCGAGAGCGTTACGAGCCTCGACCCAGCGGTTCTCGTTGGCCATCTGAAACACAGTGTACATAAGATTGCCAGCGTTTAGATCGTCATAAAAGTCTCTACGAACCGAGCCAGAGTCATCAACAATGAAGGAAACATCGTATGCCCTGGAAAAAATTAGAGAACAGTAGTTTCGAGAAGGTCAGATACCTCACTTGAGGTAGTTCTCCAGTGTTGATGGGCGGGGTAAATCAAGGATAGGGTTGTATGGTTTGATAACGTTTTCCGGAGGTGGGGGCGGAATTGGGTTCGGGTTGATCTTCACCGTGTGGATCGTGACGACTCTGTCGTCTTGGACTTCAGTAAAAGACAAGGTACATGATACAGCGACCTACGAGTCGTCGAACTTCCCGCTGCCAGAGACTTGCGCAGAATCAGGGGTATCCTCTACAAATATCTGGAATAACACGGTTTAGTCGTGGAAGTGGTTCTTGGGCGGAGTCAGATACGTACGAAGTAGGTAACATAATCGGGGATGCTAGCCGATGCGTTTTCAGGTTTAGTAGACTAATAAAATAACGCAAAAAAAAGAGCAACTGAAAAGGATGTACGACAATGAGATGATTGTTGACCCACGAACTGAACGTCCAGAGTCGACGAGGAGTATTTAGCGTTTAAGAAATCCCTAGGTCTGATGTTCTCCGACGTGGTCGCAAAGTAGGCAGCGATATCTAGAGTGACTGGCTCGTCACGGGGCTCCACAGGGAAGGTGGTTTTGCCGTTGGCCATGTCAGGGATTGGGCCTTGTGAACCAGGCGGACTCAAAAAGAGTACGGAGCTTCCAAAGGCATTTGTCTGCACGAACACTCCTTGACGATAGCTCTTCCTAGAGATCTATGTAACAAAACCGAGCCGATGAGAAAGTGGTGAAGTACGGCGAAGAGGGTGACACGGTACGTACAGCAGAAATGGTTATGAACCAATCTGGAGGAATTGTGACCTTGACAGTGCCACCGACAGGTGCTGTGAATGAAGGTCGAGACATGACTTTGGAAGATTAGCCCCAAATTTTACTGCTGATAACTTATATAGGCGTTCCCAAAGGGCCTTGCTCGGTTCGTTCATGTCGAGTCCCCCGGGCTAGAAACAATCCGTCTCGACGCTTCAGAACCAGTCCAATCCTATACGCGGTGAAGCTTTAGCACCTGATTACATTGTCTTATCGATCTTCCAAAACGAAAAAGGCCTAGATGGTGCCCTTCACATGAAAGAAGATTTCGGAATGGAACTTGAATAGAGAGAACGCTAGACACCTTCCCCAAAGCGACCTAGTGACCCTTGATCGTCCTTGTGTGTTGACCTATTCCCTGGATGTCCGATATCGCATGATTGAGGGATTAAATTAATTAAAAGGGATAGAATCCCGAACAAGGACTTTAAACGTCATAGATAAGAGTATACAAGGAGATAATGGCACTGGCAGAAATGTGATGGTAGAGTGAAGTCATGTCCACAGAAAGCAAGCAGTTGGGTAAAAGTCACACGCTAGTCCCCGGCATGAGGTATCGCAAGTGATCGGCAGACCAAAATGAGGATGAAGCACCCATTGTCGGGCTAAACAGACCTACAGCTAGCGGCTAGCGAGTCGTACTTGACAGATGATCGATAAATTGGGATAAGCAGGAAAAGAAAAGAGCCCATTGGGGCCCTGTGTGATATGCTAAATGACATCGTGGACGTGTAGAATCGAAGGAGAGTCTGAAGATTAACCCCTTTATCGATTTATTGTTGAGCTTGAGTCAAATGAGGACCATCGATTGTGATTCATGAGAGACGAAGAGAAAGTTCGAAAGTCATCCCGTGACTTGCTTCAAGCTTCATTCCTCTTACATTGTCCAACCCGAAAATCCTAGGATTTCCCTCACGGAATCTGCCCTCGAATGGCGAAGCCAATGCTTGATGTTTTCAGCTACTCAAAGTTTACTAAAACCCCCCTGAAGTGAATACAGGAATCAAAAATTTGCGACCAAGTTCCACGAACCATCACATCCTGAGCTTATGTCCCGTCCGACTTCTACTGTGAACGGCTCTAATGTCGGAATTGTGATACCTGCCGGCTGGACAGGCATTGTAACTGCGGTAACTTGCATCTCGTCTAGTTGAAGTAGTAAAGCTGAGCTTGACACTCCGTTAGGTGACCCGTAGGCCCTACAATCAACTCGTTTCGTGTGGCCATAATGATGGAGAAACAAGTCAAAAGTCTCTCTTTGCGAACAAGTGGCAGACACCTGATGTTGCTATGCTCGACACATCTAATGGTGCAGCACAACTCGGAATCAGTCCCCAAACTGCTACTGTGAATGTGAACCTCCAGTTTTATCATTCCCAGAACCAGTCTGTGAGTGGAACTGCTCTTCAAGCGGATCAGTACAAGAGTAGTCAAGTCAATGTTCTTATTGTGAGCTGCCTTTTTCTCTTCAGTCATTCCTTCGATGACCTATACGCTACGCAGACCGAGAAACCACCAAGCGCTCCGGCCGAGTTTCCTGATTACGTTTCTTTTATAGTCAGTTCATCGTTATGGTCTGATTGGTTATGATTGAATACATTTATCAGATTTTTGTCGAAGACGGGCTCCCGAATCAACAGGTCGTTGGTCTGCCCACATTCGATGACATGTATGCCAACCTGCTGTTGAATTCTCATGTACCTCGTTTATTCACAACTCTTCTAGGGTAGTTACAGTTCATTGCATGAAGAACCAAAGCTCGACAACTGCTCCTCCTCTCCCGGCTTACAACCTGGCCAACATTCAGGGTGATATCTTGTAAGCATTTCGTTTCAGATAATCAAGAACGATCTAACGCGTGGAACAGACCAGCTCTTCCAAAGATGCTCGAATATTTCTACTATTTCCAAATTAGCGACCTGGCAAGATTCCGCAAGACCTTTGGAGAGTTCATCGTACCGAAAATTACAACTGCCTTGGAAGTCACTGCCAAGCCGCCGAACCGAGCTACATTTTTGGGGCTTAATGTCGGCTTCAATCAGCTCGCTCTGCAGCAATTTGGGTTGACAGATGACATGCTGGACGACTCTTTCTTCAAGGGCGCACAGCAAGACTCCAAATCACTCGGCGATGCGGGCACCCAACGTGGCGACTTTTGGACCCCCGATTGGGACCCAGAATACAAAGTTGACATTCACGGTATCTTTCTTATCACCGCTTTCGACGACGCTATTGCGGCCAAATTCGTTGTTGATATGGAGGCTGCATTTTCTTACACGGAACACCGTAAATCTATTAAGAAGGTTGTGCTGTTCAAGGGTGCTCCTCGTCCTGGTCCCGAACTTCCCAACGACCATTTCGGGTACCGAGGCGGAATGTCAAACCCGCAAATTAGAGGTGTTACGTTTGAAACACCTGTGCAGCCAGAAATCAGATTCCCTGGTTCACCCATTATCCCAATGGGTGTCATTGTTATGGGCTACGAAGGCGATGAAGATAAAGACAGACGACCTACTTGGGCGAAGGATGGTGCTTTCATGGTCACTCGCAAGCTGAACAACCTCGTTCCCGAGTTTGATGCATTCATGCTAGAGCACGGACGGAAGATCTTCCCCGACATTCCTGCTCCACTTGCTGCCGATCGCCTCGGAGCGCGTCTTTTTGGAAGATGGAAGGATGGTAAATGACGGCGGCAGTGATCATGGTGCACCATCGCTAAATCAATGTAACAGGTACTCCCACTGAACTTTCACCGAATGCGCCCGACAAAGACATTTCGGGCAATGACAAGAAAATCAACAACTTTACATTCAACCAGGCAGCCGGTCAAACTCGCTGCCCGTTTGCATCGCACATGAGGAAATCTAATCCACGCAACGACGTGTCCCCTGTCGAATCCGCTTTCAGACACTTGTATGTCCCTTTTACCGCTTGTATCCTTTCCTGCGAAACTAAAATATTCCTTTCAGCATAAGGAGGCACAACATGCCCTATGGACCCGAAGTTACTACCGAAGAGCGTGATGGTAATGGCACAATCTTTGAGCGTGGCCTGCATGTCGTCTGCTATGCTAGCAGCATAGTTCGCGGTTTCAAGTTTTATCAACAAGGTAAATACCTCGAGTATGCATGCTGCTCTGTTTGATAGCTCAACGTCGAGTTACATAGCATGGTATAACGATCCCAACTTCCCACCAAACAAGCCTCAAGTGCCCGGGATGGATCCCGTTTTTGGTCAGACTGGACAGGAGCATCAAGGCGTTTATCGCTCCATGACTGGGTCCAATCCTACTCTAGAAGAGCAGGTGATGTCTTTCCCAAAGAAGTTCATTGATCCCAGGGGAGGAGAGTATTTCTTTTCTCCGTCGATTTCAACTATGAAAGACCTTATTGCGACCAAGTAAATACGAGTGTGAAGGTCATGTATGATATATTGTTGGATTGAACTTTGAATTTGCGCTTAGGGCTGTCCACAATTCTTTGTAACACCATGTTATATATGCAGTCAAATGTGGGCTTTGACAACTTTGACAATGTCCCGAAGTCTCAGCTGTTTCGACGGCTTTCGAATTGTACATCACGAGGAGATAAGGGCTAACCCTTCTGACATGAAATAATCACATCCTTGTGGATAGTTACCAGTCAGCAGCAATGCTTAAGTCGGTCACAGGGATAATTCAACGCTAAGACGTGATACGAAAAAGGGGATTGCTATATCGACGTATTTAACTACATAATTGGTTGCTTCGCTTATATCAAAGAAGTGTGTACTATTCTTACTTCTGGACAAAGTGAATGGCAGCAACACTGCAAAAAAAATCAATGACGATGACGAGATCCGGTAAAAGCACACCCACGCATCATCAAATTGACCCGTGCTGGCTTCCTGAGTAGACGTATCCTCAACGAAAACCTGCACATTGTGTGAGATGAACGAACCTCGAAAGAAATAAAAAGGGCTCACAAAGAAGGTAACATTGTCCGCGCCATTAAAAGATCCAGGAAGCTTCGCAGCCTGCGATCGTGACTCGGTCACTGTATAATCGGCGAGGATAATTTTACACTTACTCTGACAATGTGTATCTTATTACAAAAAGCCTTGTTGGTAGCTAAAACCTCGGCATTCTTGACTGGCGTCGTAGAGTAGTAGAAGGAAAAATCTAATTGGTATTCGTCCTCTTGTGCCAAAAGAGGGAGAGAGGTTGCCTTGTCAAGGGTGATCTTCATTTGTTCGTTCACCACATTCGGCTCTGAGCCAAACATACGCGTGTTTTTGACGAAGAAATCATAAGAGACAGCAGCTCCTTGAGTGTATGGCTTTCTGGAGATCTGTTCGAGACATGAGATGAAAGAAGAACTCGCAAGTTGCAATCTATATGCTTACAACGGTGGTGATCGCATACCAGTTGGGAGGAACGGTGATTGAAAAGTTGGGTCCAACCGGTGCTGATGCTTCAGGGCGAGTAACAGGCATAACTAAACACACTTGATGGGCTTGAGTAAAAAGTTGGGTACAAGCGTTATATGGCTCAAACACGCGTGTATTGCCGTGCGTTCTTTAAGGAGGCCTTTGGATTCCGGGTAGATTTTGTAGTGTAGAATCTCGCTTGGAGATGGTTAGGATACCCAGGGATTGCTACATCAGATAAGAAATGACAAGGAAAGCATGCCCGAGAATCTCTGACGTCTAGAAGTTTTCCAATGGCCACTTTGAACATGCTTAACTCCACAATAAAGGCGAAGAGGGTTAGAAACGATAGTGCTCTTCGGCATCAGACGAGTTCCTGACGCGCTTGACGGATGGAATGAAGCCCTGAGTGTGATTCTAAATGCCTTCGAGATCATATGACGGAAACGAACCAAAGTTGAGCTTAGGTCGAGGTTTGTTTGGCTCTGTTTTCTCCGGCGATTTTATCTGCAGCTATCACAAAGTGAGTCTGACAATGACACTTACAGGTGGCGCATTTCCTTGACCCCCTTTGCGCAGGGTTCATCTCGCTTCATACCCAAGGCTTGAACAATAAGCCGTTCCTCCTGCCAGATTCCGTATCATTGAAACCTTTTGAGCCGAAAGGACTTCTTTTTGGAAGATTTGGCCATATCTGATCTACAAAGAAGTCATTTGGAATGAGCTTGTGAGTTTAGGGGTTAGTTTCTACCTGAGACTTCTTAGCACAGAAGTCTTCGCAGCAGCCTATCGGAAACACTATAATTGATAAATCGTCAACTCGATTTAATCTCATCATATGGAGATGATTCTGCGATCTTATCAGCCTCTCGGCTCTCATTCAGATGTCCTTGATAGTGAAAGGCATGAACAGCGTCCCTAATAAGCACCAGACCGACAAGATCAGGTGGTGCTACAGAGACAGCAAACCTGACCCTTCATTCGGTTCCAAGACGAAGATGGCAGCAAAGCAGAATCCTGGATTACCAGAAGAATCCTAACCACTAAGCATACAAACCTTGTTACCACGAAAAGTGTCTTATAAGTGCGAGGAATCCCTTCTAGTTAACTCGCACCTCATTGCATACCAGACGATCATGTCTCGTCCCAAACTTGTATCTGCCACGGGCACCAGTTTCAAAATTGAAGTACCCAATGGCTGGTTTACTACCATCAGCTGCGTAAGTCGAGCTGAGTGGTATTCAGGAGAATAGTTGTTAACTCTTCATTCCCAGGTCTCACGTAAATCTTACAATCGCCTGGTTGTTGCTCAGTATGAGTTTGCCGGGTTTCCTCGTGCCGCCAAAATCGTCAACACTTTTGGGGTACAAAACGAGGTTATGAAGGATCTCTTAAGTGGCGACGTAACCCTTGGTATAATTCCTCAAGAAGAGACACAAACGATTTCACTGGATGTTTACTATTCTACTACTGGCTCCGTCAAGAGAGAAGCTCTTCAGAAAGACCAGTATAGAAGCACTAGGGCCAATGTCATCACGGTATCGCGTGAACACTACCCCTCTAGTATAATTCCGCCTAACATCTATCATTAGAACAATAAGCCTACCAGCGCACCTGCTGAGTTTCCCGATTATACTACGTTCCTTGCAAGTTATATAATTTCTCAAATAATCTATCTGACCTCGTACTTGTCTAGATTTTTGTGGAAGATACAATTGCAGCGACTCAGACCGCTGGAGCCCCCCAATATGACGATGCGTAAGTGATCTGACACTGGGTCATGCATGTCAAGAGTTAACCCTGTGGGATGTTAAGCATTGTCACTGTGAATATCTTGAAAGGTTTCACAGAACCGACCCCACCTCCCGTCGATACTGGAACCCAAGCCATCACTCAAAATGGTAAAGATGCAATCCAAGAGTTTATTAATCAATATACGGACCCCAGGGCTCCTGGTCCAACCATTCCGATTCCGCCTGTGATTCCTCCGCCTGTTCGCCCGCCTCTTACCCCTGAACTCGCCGCACTCCCTGTGGGCATCATTGGAGCAGGCGTTTCTGGGCTCTATACTGCTATGATGCTTGACTCGCTTGGGATTAAATACGAACTCTTGGAGGGATCGTCTCGTGTCGGAGGGCGTCTTTATACGCATAATTTCCCCACTAATCAAGGGAAATATCAATACTATGTCGGTTTTCTGTTAGGCCATCTTCCAGCTACAGTAACTGACACCTATTACCTACCTTCAGGACGTAGGAGCTATGCGTTATCCGGACACTTCGTTCATGCAACGCACGTTCGATCTCGCCCGTAATAGGCTGGGTCTCGAGGATAAGATGTTGTCCTACATTCGTGGGGACGATGATGCATACCTACGTTTCAACAGCGTCACCGTAACCAGAGCGAAGGATAAGGCTACTGCAGCTAGCGAAGACATCTTTAAATACTCCAAGTCTAAAGGCGGTGAGGTCAATGATGCTGATGTCGGCCGTGGCCCAGGATACTTCTGGACCGACATTCTTGGCAAATTCAGACAGCTATTCGTCGATAATACGTTCGATGTCGCTTTTGAGGAGCTGAAGAAATACGATCATCATAGCGTTACCAGCTACATGTTTGAACAAAACATTCCTTTTACTACCCAAAAATGGTACGAGACACGCGAGTCACGTACTGGTTTGAACGACGAAGCGTTAACCGAGACCGTTCTTGCATCATTGGTGTTCAACGATCCCCGATTTTCTGGTCAGGACATAAAGTGGTACTGCTTCGAGTAAGCAATTTCTCGTTTCTTAGCTTCCAACGAACAGTACAGTAACCCCAATTTTATCTCAGTGGTGGATCTGAGATTATTCACAAGGCCATGACGGAGAAGATACAGACGAAGCCCGTTCGCAATCACAGAGCAATTGCAATGCAGGAAACCGACAATGGACAAAGTGTTACAGTTACCTTTGACCTATCTGGAGGACCCCAACAGCTATCCGTTACCCGAGTAGACAAGAAGTACTCTAACGTCATTTCCACTATGTCCATGGCGTGCTTGCGCATGGTTGACCTTGAGAAGATATATCTCACTCAAGGTCAGCGCGACGCCATCCGCCACCTAAATTATACGCCGTCGATCAAGATTGGTATGCAATTCAAGACACCGTGGTGGGAGAAACTCGATATCGTCGGCGGTCAATCGTCGACTGATCTCCCGATTCGCGACGTGGTCTATCCGTCGTATGGACCAGATGACTCGCATGCTGGCTACCAGAACTTTAGCAAATCCAACTGCATGATCGCTTCGTACAACGGCATGCAAGACTCTCAACGCCTGGGCGGTCTCATGAAAGGTCGTGGAACGCCTGAAGAGAAAGTTCTCATTGATCTTGTCATGCGTGACCTAGCCTCTCTTCATGACGTCAAAGTTCAAGATCTCTGGAACGAGTTCGAAGATTACTATCCATGGGACTTCTACCGCGACCAATTCCAACTCGGTAAGCTAGGTGGTTCTTATGCTTGTAGAGCAGTTTCTAATCCCTAAGTCTAGGTGCATTCTGCCAGTTTGGCCCAGGACAATTCAAGTATATGTACCCTCGTCTCACGCTGCCTGGTTCCGGGCAACAAAGGCTCTACTTTGCTGGTGACGCCACTAGCAGTTTCCATGGGTAAGAGCGATTATATCCGGCCCTTCATAGTCGTCCTCTCTGATCTCTTTATCATTCGTAGATGGGTTGCTGGCGCTCTTAACTCGGCTTGGAGAGCCGTGTTGAGTTTACTGCAGAATCATCCCGAATTAAATCCCAACCCCAACGAGGACATTATTGCGAAATTCAAGAACCTTTGGGGTCCTTCTGAGGAATGGGATCCCAAAGACCTCGCCGTCCACAACTATATCGCTCAGCAACTCAGCAGCATGAACAAGCCTTAAATGTAGTCAATGTATTATCTGTGTCGTTGTAGAAACAGTTGTAACAAGCTTTTCTTACCACTCGAAGTTCCAATGGAGTAAGGAATCGACCTGTCTCTATTTTGATCAGTTTAGAATGAATATTGACAACGTTGTTGAGCAACAAGTCAATACAAATCTTTGCTTTTTACCATCAAACTGACGCAGACGTGGGTATTAACCACGGATGGCTCTTCCAACAAACGGGCGAGTAATTATTGACACCACTGTAGGTGAGATCGATATCGAATTATGGTCCAAGGTCCGCTGAGCTTTTCTTTTCAAACAAAGTTATGACCAATCGCTCATTATACAGGAAACGCCGAAAGCATGCCGAAACTTTTTAACTCTGGCGATGGAGGGTATGTGTGTTGCTTATATTTGCATGACTATTATATGAATTGGTATTTTAGGGTACTACGACGGCGTTATATTTCACCGGTAAGGTGCCCCCAAGTTCGACGCGTTGCGGCATAGGTCTTACAGGATAGAAACAAGTGTTGTACCGGGGTTTTTAGTTCAAACTGGTGACAGGACTGGGACGGGTGCTGGTGGAGAGTCTTTCTATGGAGGTACGCCACTAGTCGACGGCTCCATTTGCCGCGAATGATTGTCAATGTGCAGAACCATTTGAGGATGAGATTCACCCTCGATTACGGTTCACCCATCGTGGGCTGGTGGGTATGGCGAACAATGGCACTAAGAACTCGAATGACTCGCAATTTTTTATGACGCTGGGTCTGTTGCATTGCAAAAACTTTCTTGGACCAAATGGACTGAATGCTTACCGCAGACAGAGCGGACGAATTGAATGGAAAACACACATTGTTTGGTCGGTGTATGGGAGACACGATTTTTAGTGGGTTGTTTGGATACTTCGTATCCCCCAATTTAACGTTCACAACTTCCAGATGTTACAAAAATTGGAGAAATGGGTATGAGCCCTACTCAAGTCATATTTTTATATCTCACGGGGCGTAGAGATTGACAAGGACCAGCGGCCTGTATAGTGTGTTCAATCCTTTTCAAGTTTTTGTTGATCCTCATGAAAACAAGTCCCCCAAAAATCAAAGGCGTTCGCATTGTTGATAATCCTTTTGACGACCTTGTTCCTCGCATCACAGCTGCTGAGAAACGCGCACAGCTGAAGGCGAGAGAAGCGGCGCAGCGTGATCGTGAAGAACAAGAGAGGAGGAAAGGTGCAAAAAAGTAAGTCCTTTGCAACGGCAGCCGTATCTCGTGCTAGATTGTTTCCAGAAACGTCAAGCTTTTGAGCTTCGGGGCTGAAGAGGATGGTGAAGGGGACGGAGGTACAACTTTCCAGAAGAAAAATATCTTTAGGCCGGACCGTATGTGAATGATTTACTATTGTTCATTGACCGATTTTCATGTGACCCACAGTGGCCGATGCTGGACCTGCCACCAGCTTGCCTGAATTTGTCACTCAACTGCCATCACACACCCGGGCATCTGATGAAACTTCTGGTCCCAATGTACAGGTACGTGATGGAAAGGCTGATACACAATCCGCCCTTCTCAGACCACACACAGGCCGAGAAGTCCTCCAAGAAGAAGGATCGTGATTCGGATATCATGAAGATTCGAGAGCGTCACGCTCAGGAACAAGCGGAAAGCCTGTGCGTGTTTATTTCCGTCCGTCTATCAACCGTGGTTTAAACTGATTTGCCGTAACCCCAAAAAGGAATTCGCGAAACACAGAAATTGAAAAGATGGAGGCTGACATTCGGCGGTTGACAAAGCGCCGGGACGGTGACAATAGTGATGACGAAACCACGAAAAAGAAACAGAAAAAGTCATACCTACAGGAAGAGCTTGACAAGTATTCCAAGAATCGTGGATTACATAAAAAGGGGAGGCGGAAGGACGAAGCTGATGTGTTGGCCGCACTCAACAGCTTCCGGGGAAAGTTGAAAAACAGTGCATCAACTGATGATGTGGGGAACACAGATGAGGACCATCGGGACGATGACCAACCCACTGGACAGGGAGAGGAGAAGCTGGGCATGGAGGTTGATGATGATCAGGGATTTATGAGCCATTCTCTTCATTTTCCAAAGGACGACGGGGAGGAGAGCCGAAAGGCGGAAAGGGATTATGAAGTTATCGACCCCAGGCAGCGAAACGCAAAAGCCAAGGAGGAGGAACGTGAAAGGAAAAGACTTGCAAAGGCTAAAGGCGGACGAAGGCGGTGACGTTAATGCGGTACGGTACGCCTTCTGACTATGGCTGCAGACGCTCCTTGTCGAGGTTCGATTGTGGCATCTTTTCTATGAGCTGATATTGGCATCCCAGCCCCATTGGTCGTATCACAAGTCAGGATATACCACAACTTGATGAGGAACAATGAGGAACAGATTCCGGCCATCATAAAATTGAGGCAAATAATATTTACCCGTGAAGGCAGCTCACCTCAGTCATATCGTATTAGCGATTCTGATGAGATGCAAAAGGATCTATGACACCTAGGTAACAAGCAATGCCTTGTTCGGAGGTGCATGATTGGACACAGCAAACTTTCACAGAATATAACAGACTTGTATTGTGTATTGACTCTAAAGCCGAAGCTTGAAGATTTCTAATTTGATGGCTGACAGACGAGAGATCCCATATAATAGGCAGAGAACTTGTAAATATATTCTTTCATTCCATGCGACTATAACCCCCCTCAGCTGGTGGAAGTCAGCCAAGTGTGCTGATTACGTTATACATAGCCATTTGTCACGCTATTTGGTTTGTTTGGCTTCTCTCTCACATCCCCCCCGCTTCACCCTTAACTATGGCAAGCAAAGCCGCTCAGAAACGAGTACGTTCCCCACTTCCTTTCGCATCAGAAACGGGATCGCTGATAAATAACTCAGCTCACGAAGGAGTATGTCTCGATGCAGAAGGAACCGCCCCCATTTGTGTGGGCTGTGCCAGATGAAAAGAATAT
>CEMU01568015.1:1363-15749 GCA_900068965.1 Calocybe gambosa
TTGGCTCTCCCACAGCTAGTGCTTATTTGGGTTAGTACCACCGGGGATCTACCGCACGCCACAAATCATCTGAGGACAAGTGACGTGATTGGTTCGATTGATTGGTAGACATGGATATAACAAATTGTTGGGGCGAGTTGGGGAGCAACAATTGAAAGCTAATATTGAACTCAGACTATTAACGCGGGGTGATATGGGTGACCACGGACACAGCCTCCGCTCCCTCAGTTTCTTCTTTTGGTGAGGCGGTAGAGGTCGGTAGTAGATACCGTAACCCCACTTTATATCAGATGTCCTTGGAGATGGTTTGTGATGAACCATCACTCACTTTGACAATCATAGTTTTTTTTTTACAGCAGGGCAGCCGGTTGGAGGTTTTGAGTCATGATTTTCCACCTCAGCATCGAAATCGAACGCAAAAAAAACAAACGAAAGGATAAGAATGACGGTGGAGTAGATCGATCCCTCGTATCTAAGCAAGTTCTCAACTGACCTTCAGGGGTTCGAGTTTCAAGTTTGGTAGTTGCAGTTTCATCTATCGATCTTTGATATGTTGCTTCATTAGCAAAAATATCATAACTTGCCGAGTTGAGGTATTATGGAGAGTTAAGAAATTTGTCCTCGGGGTAGTGTTACTCTCAAATGAGCTCGCGTGGACTGAGCTGATGAAAGTTGGCAAGTCGCTAATCTGATCATTCCATAAAAGTAAACTGATGGGGATCTTCGGCGCATGCGTGCGGCGGGAATGTTTTTGCAAGACTCGCAATGGATGATAGTTGTATGATATGTAGCTTGGGTTATCTACAGTTGCCGCCTGCCAGCATTGATTATTACCAGTTCATTACCCAAAAAATATAAAAACAACTGCACCGGTAGATCACATCGATCAGTTGTATGGGCTGCAGTGGGCACTGGGCATCAGTTCTATCCCTGGGTCGTTACACAAATTTCAAATCCAAGGACTCCTCTGGCTCTTGATGTTTGTTTGATGGCGACATTTGAGCCTGGGCGCTGACAGATGAATCAATATTTGGTTATCGACAGATCTGCTTTTGGATACCCTAATCGATACCTAAAGAGTGGCCCTCCAAAACTCTCCAAATTATCAATTCGTTACTTGAGTATATGTGTCTGAAACATGTGTCACGCCGAAGTATTGATCTGCATCCGATTTTGGTTGAGCACTTCTCAGATAAGATAAAATGATTTCGGAGAGGGAAAACCACAGCTCACTACTGACTGTATCCCTGAAAGATGAACTAATAGCGGGGAGCGGGTGGAAGTGGCCGAGGCATAGGGTGATAGTGGATGGCGGGATATAGCTCACCTTTTTTACAATAAGTGCAATGGCATACCAGGCAACAGCAAGGGATTTTGAGTCTTGGCGTACAATTTCCTGTAGATGCAACGGTGTCAAGTGTCCTTGAGGCGTTATGATTTCAGTCTTAGTCGCATGTTCACCAACATCTACCTTGATTGATAATTTGGTTTCTGTTGAATGTCCTACTTTCAGGCCTAGAAAGCACTCATGAAGACAGAAGCCCAGCCGACACGTTTTTTGCAGGTCGGTAAGCGGTTATCATTTCGTTTCGATTTCTTTTGAAGAAGAACGGAGGCAGAATCATATAGAAAGGTCGGTTGAACAAAAAGGCGGTTCTGTTCGCGTCGGAGCACGAACAGAGTAATGGATCGACCACTGCTTTTCTCAAACAGCATGGGGTCACCAGGTACCTTCAGATCGTCCTTATGCATGATTTACAGAGAGCGGATTCATGAAGAAGTCAGTGTTTATAGGTACTTCTTCAGCCAAGATTGACGTCGTTGCGTTGGATCGTCTGGTGAGACAACCAACTTCACCAAAAGCGGTTCAGATCGTAGATGGCAGTGAACAGGGAAATATATTCCCTTCTGGCCGAACGGTAAAGGACTTGTGATATGTTGTCTCCGATCCTGGTTGCCCTTTCTCTTTGTAGACCAACGAAGTGCGTCATGGAATGGCGATGTTGGTGGTCAAAACATAACGTCACGATTTGCCACCAACGGAAGCTCAAGGGGTTGGTAGAACATCATCGGGCTCGAGTGGTTTCGGATTGTTTGAACCATGTATCGGGATGCTAATAAATAGAACGACATGAAATGGGGAGAATGTGAGTGAAGGAGTGTAAATGGATGTAAGATATCGGTAAGTTCCTGTCCATGAATGGCACAACAACTGACGTAGGGAAGGTAGGAACACAAACGGAAGAGGTTAAATGACAACACATTTTTTCTTCGCCATTTTGCCCCACTTCCCCCTAAGGCTTTCTTTCAACGCGAGGTTGAATACATCTTGGACGCCCCGGCCTGTCTTGGCTGAGCACTCGATGTACCTTGCGCCAATCTCCCTAGCGACATTGGCACCTTGTTCTGGCACTATTGGTGCTTGTCCCTGGGCACTCATCATCCTCTTCGTTTGATCGTCAGACCGCAAGTCAATCTTAGTCCCGACGAGGATCAAAGGAGTCCCTTCACAAAAATGCGCCACTTCAGGATACCACTGACGACGCGATAACATATCATTAGCCATTGAAGTGATAAAACGAGGAGGATAAGAAGGAGTAGTAACTGACCTTATCCTGAACATTAGCAAGACTCGTTGGGAAGTCGATGGAGAACACAATGAGAATAACGTCACTTTCTGGGTAACTTAGTGGTCTTAGCCTATCGTAGTCTTCCTGACCTGCTGTATCCCATAGTGCAAGCTCTATCTTCTTCCCATCGAAGTCGACTTGTGTAACGTAGGTTTCGAACACTGTCGGAATATACGCCTAGGCCAATTTCCGCCTAATTAGAAATTTGATTGATGGATCAGGCACTAGAACCTCACCTCTGGAAATCGGTTCTCAGCATAGACAATTAGCAAACATGTCTTGCCACATCCACCTTTTTTTTAGTTGGTAAACATGCCGTTCTCCCAAAGGTAACATCAACCCGTACCATCTCCAACTACCACGAGTTTCCGCTTTATATCTGGCCTTCGCGATATATTCCCAGATTGGCTTGCTTGGAACGATGAGTCCATGGAGAAAGTTTGTTATATGTAGTAATACAGGCTATTGGAGGTGTTTGAGGTGAGTGGACAGTTGACTTTCTCACAAACGTAAAATATAGTCACGTGGCCGTATCCGCTTTTGATGCCCACCACCATCTTTTGGCCCACCGATGTAAAGCTTTCTGGGTTTTGCTATGGATGGACAAACCCTGCTATCTGCGTAGCGGGGGTGTTGAAGGCTGATACTGTATGTGTTGACAATTCATGCAGGTGGTTGTTGGTCCCATGCCTAAAGTAGGAACAAGACGCGGAGACCGCTCTGAAAGCGTCTTATCATTCAGCACAGTGGAGGTTGCTTTCCCCGTCCTGTGGAAGAGAGCCTGTTATTATTGGGAAATGCAATTTTCTCGAAAAGAGTAGTGTCACGAGTTTACCTACGCCTACGTTAGAGCTACGGACTCCTTTGTAAGTCGAAGTTACTCTCTGTATTCCTACGCTTGACATTATCACGATAGAGAATATAACATAATCTACTATTATCGCCACCATTCACGTACTCTCCGATTCTATGCACTAGATGTCTTGACACTAGATGGTACCAGTCGATTTGAAGATCCATTTGGGTCGGCATATTTGTCTTCAGCACAACGAGACTTCACCGCTCCCAAATTAGAACACTTGACGTCAGGCATAAACATGACAGTCGTTAATCAGGTCTTTTCACCATACTTTACCTTCTGGTTTTGGGGAAGCTGACTGTCCCACAAAGTTTAACGCCGCCCAAACGCTTGAGAAGGTACTCCGAACCAGTCATTTTGAAAGTGTCGAAGAAGCACCGCCTGAAGACGACACGCTGAGTCTGGTTTCCAGGTTTCTTGCACGAGCCTTGACTCTCATATCTGGAACCCTGTTCTTCATTTGCAATGTGCCCATTATTCCATCCCCCTCCGTGCCTCTCCTGAAGGACGTTTTGGCTACTGGTATGTCGACAAGCTCAACTGCTTACCTCGTAGCTAAACCTTTCCGAAGTCCAACAAATTGACGTTAGGGCGGAACAGATGGCGTTCTTCTCTGCTGAACTAGGGATCTTACGACGCCGGATCTCCCCAATTCATATCTATTCAGCGCGATATACTAAGTGCGTATAAATTTCACTGGTAGCCATGATCCCTTATGACAGTCGGTTGACATAGCTTTTTCAACACCGTCTGGCTTATCTTGAATGATATAACCATGGGCGTTGCGCTGGGCTCGTTTCTTTGTGAAAACCACATCGTGCTATCTAGAATCTTGACCCAGACGGTTGAGGTCATACAGTCTGTTTTCTTACGATTTATTTTGCCTGATCTGTATGGCTTATTTTTAGGGGTCGTTGGTTCACTGGGTTCACTGGGTCTTACAATGGTTAGACGCATGGCCTGCTGGTCTGAAACTTAATACAGAACTCAGTCGTTTCTATTCGCACACCTTCATTGGCGTAGTGACAGTGTGGGGTAGTGAGTACATCCTTGACCGTTTCCTTGTCCCTTTTCAGGAGCTTGTTTTCCCTATCAGAAATATTACACCAAAGCGTACCTTATGTGCCCCGCGTGATCTACGCCGTGGGCGTTCTGAGTTCGGCAGGCATCACTGTTACTACCTCGATTTTCATGGATGTACTGGCGTTTCTTACTATACATATTTACGTTTGTTACGCGGTATCTGGGGTGGTTTACAAGAGGATGTTGAAGATTATTGGCTCCCTCTGGAATTTATTCCGAGGTTTGCGCTGCATGAGACACTCCTCTCGATCAGTCGCTGATAATGTCGACAGGGAAGCGTTATAACGTCTTACGAAACCGGACTGACTCATGGGAATACGACATTGATCAGTTACTGTTCGGCACAATTCTGTTCACGCTGGTTGCGTTCCTCTTTCCAACGGTTTTGGCATATTACGCTCTTTTTGCTGTGGTATGGGCCCTTCATTATTTTTTATGAATGCCGCGCTCTCAACTATTTTTTAGATGCGGCTAGGCGTTCTTATTTTGCAAGCGAGTCTTGAAACTCTGCTTGCCCTGATGAACCATTTCCCACTTTTCGCCCTTATGCTACGTGTAAAGGATCCTTGGCGCTTGCCCGGTAAATATTCTATCTGATCCGCTTGAGGTTCTAAAGCGAGTCTCTTCTTAGGGGGAATATACTTCTTTTTAATGCAAGACTCAAATTCGAACCTTATAATCAAGGTCAGATCACTCGCGCCCAGTAATGCAGACGAGACAGTGATTTTTATTTGTACAGAATCAGCCCGTTCCGCTGTCAATCATATTCTTCCAGTTCAGTGAGTAGATTATCTCGTCTCCGTGTCTTCAGAGAAATTGAAGGCGAACACCCCATTCCACCCCAGTCCGATTACTTTCGCAGCTGTTAAAACATTACAACCCACTACGCCTCCTTTGGTGCTTGTTTTCCGGTCAATACCTAGCAGCTATACCCCGTTATTCCATTCGTTACAACAAGATACCCATCTCTCAATAACTTGTTATGGATTTCTTACCACATAACTTGGAATCCAAATGGAAACAACAAACTAGACACCTGCCACTATAGTATAATGGTGCATATGCGTGGAACATGACGAATTCCGACGTCGTTTCTGCTGCTTAGCTTGGCCAATCCAAATGCTGTTAGAAAATTTCCACTTTGTTGCCTTCCTCACTGCGCTCGTTGCCATTGACGTTGATCGAATAGGAAAATGAGTGGGACACCGTAAATCAGGTTATCGTTGGATGAATATTTGTCTCTTGATATGCTATGAATTAGATACATGAAGGAGGGTATACTAGCTTTCTATAAGCTTGCTGTGCCTACGGTGTCATCCCTTTCGTTAACGCCTCTTCTAACGTCTTGTGACTCCCGACAACATGCGTGGTCTCCTTCATACCCAATCCCACCTCCTCCAGCCCTCTCAACACGGGCTTGTAAATGCTCGGGTCCGTAGGACGTTGTACACCTCTTATCGCGATGCTGCCGTCCAACACACCTAATGCTGCAATAGCAACAGGAATCCCAACAGTACGTGCCATCGCGGACTCTTTAGGGGTTCCATATGCGATGAGCGAGGACGTGTGTACTTCTTTTTCGGGTCTATCAGATCGTTGAGTGATTAGTTCGTGCGACAAGACGACCATGTCACGTTCATGGGGTTTGTATGCAAGTTTGTGTGACAAGAGGTACGCAAAGGTATCAAGGGCGCTCATAGGCATTGAAGGCATTGCTGGGAGGAAACTGTGATGGCGCGATTCTGGAAGCAACCCAAACCAGTTGAGCGCTTCATGAAGTGCTGGGAAATTCTCTGAAGGAACTGCACTAGCGATGGAATCAATGAGTGCCTTTTCCTCGATGCTGCTATTACGCTGGTGCGAAAGACAGCGGAGGATGAAGGAAGACCAATTAGGGAGGTTGACGATATGCTTTGTGTTAAGAAAGCCGAGATTTCGGAAGGATTGCATTAGACTTGAAAAGCCAGGATACCTGATGACACACGACTGTTTAGTACGATGACGGCGAGAAACGGATTTATGCACTTGCCTTAGCGTACCACGCAGGATGGTCCGAGCATTTTCGATACCATACTGGCCACCATACACGAGGCTGTCCCGATTAGCAATGCCCTCTAGAGCAAAGTCGGGAGTAATCGGAACTTGAGGAAAAGTATTCCTTAACAAGTCCTCATCGGAAACTTTGTGAACCTTCAAAAACGATCCTATCAGCCTTTCACTGGAGGTATAAAAATGATTGTACGGACAACGTCATTAAGTTTAAATTGTGCGGGGTTCGTAGCGGCAAGGAGTACACCTCTAGGATTCCAGCTGAATTTGTAACGTAGAGGGGTATGCTCCACATCAGGTGCAGGCAAGCCGCCACAGAAAGAAGTGAATGACAGGATTTCCTTCTTCTGAGAGCGCAGTGTCGATATCAGGTCAATGGCAGAGCAGTGGTCAATCCCTGGATCTAGACCGATCTCGTTCAGGAGTAGAACATCCTGGTTGAGAGCACTTATCTCGGAAATTAGTATATAAGAACACACATTATGACAGACACGACTCACGATTGATGCAAGTCATGCATTTCTTGAGAGATGTACGATGCGGTTACAAGATGCTTCTTGTGTGCTATGCAGAGTCTTGCGACATTTGGATGAAAAGGAGCCGGGAGGAGGCTGCGGGCGTGCGTTATGCAATGCTCGTCTCTCGACGTTAGCAGAGATGACTGACCTGATAACGACATCTGATTGAGCAACCAAACTAGACATCGTAGTTTCGTCAGATATATCGAGGACACGATGCTGTAGGTTGCTATATTTCTGTTCAAGTCCTTCGAGTTCAGCTAGTGAGTTGCTCGCTGGACATGACCATGTCAATCCAATGAAGACTTGTTTGACCTTCGTGAGGGCTCACCGACGACGAGCTGAAGGTCTGACCTCTTCGATATCTCATCTACAGCCGGGCCCGCTACCATTCCACTTCCGAGGATCAACACATTTTTCTTCTTCAACATGCTTCCCGCAGGACGCAAAGGGGCATCCACATTATCCGCTCCGTTAACTTGAGTCTTTAGTCCTTTAATTTCCGGCTGGAATGCATTCGCTGGCTCTCCAGTGTTTTCCGACCGTGCAGCATAAAACTTGTCAACAGCACCTTGAAGCCACTCATGTTTTTTCAAAAGCATTCCGTTTTGAGCTATCGTGGCACGATTCAATGCCTCCGTGTATTTATCACTAGCCCCGGTCTGATAGCTTCTTATTAGACTCTCAAGGTAAGGGAAGAGACATTCCGAGAAGTGGCGGGATGCATCGAGCGGAAGGGAGGCCGGAAGGATGTCAACAGACATGATTTGAACAGAAGGGGAAGGGAAAGTGCTGGGGGACTTGTACGGCATGACTTTATAGAATGGAGATGAGAGCGTGGTAGCGCGAGTAAGGAATTCAAGGCCGCCCTATGAAAAGAAGGTTACATACATTTCCTTGAGATAACGCATAATACCGACCTCAATGTCACAGCTGATATCGCCAATATTAGTGAACCGAGAGCCGCCTAGTTCGCAAGCACGCTCGAGAGCCACCACCAGTTGTTCATTCGTCATAAGTCGGGGAAATTTGGAGGACCAACCAATACCATTCAAGAAGAGCGTGAGATAGGGTGCAACCTGGCGTTTTCGTTCAGGAAGAAGGGAAAGAATGTGAAGAAATACGACGTACGGTTTCACTAAAGGTAGAGCGGTACAAGTGGGGCTGAGAATAATAATCCATACGTTCGTATGGACGACCGTCTGAACGAACTAAATAGTCTTGTGGCTTGGTATGTACAAGATAGATCTGCATTTGTTTGTTGATAAATGCGTCTTCATTCTCCACTAAATTACGGTACCTTGTGTAAACTAGCATCTAGAAAAATGTTACTGACATTTGAAAGGAATGGGAGCTGCGTACACCTACCTTTATTCGTAACTAACGAGTGAAGGTCTTTCACTTGAATTTTTTCGATAGGTAGCTCGGATAAGATGTCTAGGCAACCTTGAGAAACCTTTCCGTTTCTTTCGGGGCTTAGCACGCATGTGACATCATCGTTTACCTAGATATACGTACCCAGTTAATCCAATCACAAAAGGGCCGAGTGCCGGAGGAGTTCCTCCTTCGATGATCCGGGTTTTAATACCTCGTAAAGCTTCGCGAAGGCTCTTTAATGAAGGATGTGTATGGGGTCGAGGCGTATACTATGTACAAATCATCAGCAGATCTCATAGATGCAAATAACATGACTTTGAGCATACGAGGAATGGAGACGCAATTCCGTTCTCAAGGTGAGAATGTGCCATAGAAGATAGTGATTCAAGCACTCCAGCGACTACAACGACGGGTTAATATAAGCGTGAGAAGTGGTGCATACGAAGGATCACTGACCCCCAGCAAACCAACCAAATCCTGTTGTCCTTTTTCCATCCGAATCGCTCGTTAAGAGCTCATAATCGATGAGGCGCGGTATGCTCTCGTTAGGTAATGAATCTCGAGACGAGTCTCCTACAAACTTTGCTAGTAGTGGGGTATTATAAGGTTGACCTTTGGCCGTGTGTGAAAACATGAGATGAGTCCGTGCAGGCGTAGAACGGTCATGAGGCGGAGGTGTTATGGGTGTTGATATGACTTCGTGAAGCGGTGTTTCCTTGATACCAACGATTATATGCGAGCCTTCTAGTTTCGGCTTGAGGATAGCGCCAGCCTGTTAATATATTTTCAGCTTTTCAAATCGAGAACAGCACAATGACAGAGGATGAGAAGTACGCATAGTAGGGTATCCAGACCCAAAAGCGCAAACCGGCTGGCTCCAGCTCATGAAAGAAGCGTAGACAGGTGGGCACACAGGTATGAATAGAGCTACGGAGGGTTAAAGTTGCGCTACCTTGATATATTCTGCGTCCTGGAATATACGCCGGTCGCAATGCTCGAATTCGACGTTAATACCATGTTGAACAAGGTCCTTTACGACAGCCGGTGTCAAAGGAGCTCGTCTTTCCCATATTCTTTGCGGGTCTTCGCGGCTGTTAATAGCAGATGTTAGCTTGATGGAAGGGTTTGTAAACGGGTCTCGTTTACATACCGAATGCCGACTGTTACAGGGACACTTGTGCTGGTACTAGTTGAGAAACAACGAAAGAGGTTGAGAGAGCGTCGTAAATACATGACTGTGGGGTATTAAATGGAATAGCACATTGGCAGGGACCTATATGAGCCTCTTGAGATCCGAACCGACGCCAAGTTGCATAATGAGTTCGGAGTTAGATAATGATGAGGCGAAACTATTAACGCCGCTGGTTATAACGTAGAATTAAACGAATTTGTCGACCAGAGTCCATTATATATTTTATTTTAAAAAGTTACCGCCGATACACCACAAGGAACACAAGAAAGGGAGGGCCTAGGAAAGTAATATAAGCCCTAAGCTTAGACGCCTAATTGAAAGAGTCTAAACAGTCACATGAGTGATAAGATTTTGCAAAACCCCAGTTAACGTCGATTATATTGCCCACCTCGGATGAACATACTGCGGATGTAGCTTATCCAACGCTAGAAATTTCAGGTCTTCCTTCGGTGAACGAACTCGTGATATCGTAGGATTGCTCCTTGATTTATGGAAGATTTCAGCGAAGCTGTGCTAGCTACTCTTCTATCATTCAATCGTCTGGATTGGGGAAATCAAGTGTACTCGATGGCTGGCAAAGTCGCATTTTGTTATACTAATGAACCTTCGGGCGGGGACATTAACAGGTAATGTTGACCCTCTTTTTCATAGTATCGCTAATCAGCTTCCTTGGTCCGTATCCACGGAGCTGCGACGTGCTTTGGGCGAACTGAAAAGCATGCCTTGTTTCTCTCTGCTCCTTTCCACCACGGGCAAGATACCTAACCCACTCCTTCCCGAATGGATGCGAAGGGACTACTCATCACGACTAAACCGCGGTGAACTCCAACTTAACTGATGATCACCCCGCCAAAAGAATTACTCTTGATGGTAAAGAAAATCTGAATATAGGAATCCCATTCGACCACCTATATAGCGCTAAACCATGGGATGAAACAAGCGGAGCGACACATGCGCGTTTGTATGAAGATCAACTACCGGTTCGAGAGTATAGTGACGCTATCCCCTGCTGTCTCATGCAGCCTACGCAATCGTGCGTGAACATCACCGTTCAATATCCCGGGTGCTATGAAAGCCATACCGGATGGGTACTCTGTCGATAAAGGGGATCGCGGCGAGCTTCTGGCAATGCTCCTGCTTACTATGGCTCGCGAAAAAGCGCCCTTCATTAGAGCCAGAAGACGATCTATCGCTTAGCGCTTTCCACAGAGATCACTGGGGCAACTGGATAGAGCTGTTGTAAACCGATCAGCTCGTGGTATATTCTCCCTCAGCTCCCTCAGCTCATGTTACTTGTTTGCATTGTGCAATAAAATTACCAGATCTAGAAAAGCTACATCGTAGATATTATGCAAGTTATCTTGGCTAAGTTATCAGATATCATCTTCTGGTGCATCTTCAATCATTTTCGCATAGTCCTCGTAACTAGCGAACATGGGTAGCGATCTGAGCTTCTTACTCTTGCCGCTAGTGGTTGTCGCCTCTCGCTTCCGTTTTTTGTTGCCAGTAGAGTCGCCACCGCCACCAATACCGCCCCATTCTTCATTTTGTTCTTCTGATTCATGTTCAGAAGCTGAACCGTCCCACTCGACGAGGCCGTCAGGCTCATCACCACTTAGAGGGACCAGATCCTCGTCATCTGATCCCTCGGCCAATGAGAAGCCGTCGTCTTCGCCCTCATCGTTTGACTCTTTTTGTTCATCACCGTCGCTCATGTCAAGATCAGAAGGCACAACGTCATCATCATCCTCCAAAAGGTCTTCATTCTCCATCCCACTAACCTTGGGCATCGAAGCCTTCATCGCCTATGGTTATCTATATTAGCTATTTAGTCAAAAGTTGTATAAGCGGATGGTCACCTTCCAGATTTCAGTCTCATCTTCATCGCTATCTTCGTCTCTAGCTGCTTCTAAACCACCTTTGTTCGCATCAGATTTATCACCGGCCGTCTCATCGTCATCATCGTCATCGTCCTCTTCCTTAGTGCCCTGGCTTTTCCTCTTCTCAATCTTTGCTGCTGTTACCCTCTCCATCATATCCTTCCTCGTAAAGTATTTATAATAGAACGCCTGGTCATCCGAATATTGAATTGAAATCCACGACATAAGAAAGAACAAAACAGAACACACCTGGTCAACTGGTATGTCCTCTATTCTCTTGTTCAAAAACCCTTTCTCATTCATCAACATAGCATCTTCCACTTCCCCCTTCAAAAGCTTCACACCAGTCCCATCAGATGCACTGGCAGCTGGCTGCATAGCACTTGCGCCCTTCGCCTTTCCCACATCTTGTTTCGTCTTCTTTGGGTTTTTGTACACGAACCGATCAAGAAAGTGGGAGAGCGTATTTTGTGATAGGTCCGCATCTGCGGTCAGCGGTTGGGAGTTCAGTAGTTGTCGTGCGTGAAGCGAGATGGCGGGATGGTAGTGGTGTAGAAGAGGGACCTAAAAGGACACTTGGTATTAATCAGGGATACAGAAATGGCAAACAGACCAGTTCCCATAGAGGCGTCGAGAACGCATGTGCGTATCTTGGGTCACGCTTGCGCGGGTCATAAGCTTCCACATCATCTCTTTGGGGCGCATTTATCATCGCTCGGAGTCCTGGAATTGTGCTAAAAAGCTATGAGATGTAGAGCATGAGCCCCACAAAACAAAAGAGCTAACAAAAGAGGAACTCGCCTCCCCTAAAAGATATAAGCCTCCCGCAATGAACTCTGTAGCGCCGCCGCCGCCACTGACGAGGATTTGCACAAAGCGTCGCACCATAGATTTTATTCTCTGCTCATCTTTATCGGTTTTGATAGATTTGAAGAGAAGGTTGAGGTACATGGCTTGTTTCGATGACGAGGCTAGCCGTGTGTCATGCAGGGAGTCATATAGAGTTCGGTAATATCTGTCCGTGATTGACTTCGAAATAGACGAAGACTTGGATGAAGAGCTAATGGTTATCTGTTGAAGAAGCACCAAAGCCTGAAGGGAGATATTAAAGGTAGAGGTATGTGTTATCTTGAAGAGTGTATCGATATGCTGGTTCAGACTTGGTCGCTCATGACAACGTTTACACACAGCGGAAGAATGAAACGTACCCGATATCCCCTGCGTCCACTTTTGCAAATGGCAAAGCACGATTAACACCAGTCAAGATGGCGGAAATGAGTTTGGAGTGTACATCGTCAACCTCCGCAAATCCGCCTGCGCCCTTCAACTGCCTCGCTTTTATCTTGCCCTTGACTTTCCCTTCCTTCACGATCACTCGCCCTTTCTTATCCTTTCTCACCTCTCCTACTACCTCCTCTTCGTCCTCGATGTCGCCCTCTACCGAATCCGTCCCAAGTAACTCTTCGAACATCTTGAAATAAACATCCATGAGTTGAAGCGCGACGTCCCGGTCGCCTGGCGTCAGCACGACCTGGTTCAAAGTTATAATCGCGTAATATCTTGCATGTGAATTGATGCCCTTCTGTCCGCCAGGACTTTTTAGCGTTGATGGTGTGCTTTTGCTGGGTTTTAACTTTGACTCGGCGTCGGTGAAGCGGATATGTTTGGCTCCCGTGTGGGCGGTGGAAGGGGCCGGAGGAGGTGCTCGTGGTCGTAGAACAAGCGCGATAATTTCACGCACTACAACAGCTTTCATTGAAGGGTGGGTTTGGAGTAGATTGAGGAGACTGTATGATGCACGCGAGCAAGGTGTTTTTTCTGCATCGCCCTATCGCCTAGATGTTAAAACCTGTATATCTGCCAAGATAATTACAGCGTACGAGTTTGTTAACAAGCAAGCGGAGAAGATTCTGTTCCTGTTCTGGCTTATCCCGTAGTAGAGTCAAAATGAGCGTCAATGATTGCATTCGCACGTATTGCAAAGGATCAAGTGACAGTGTCTGAGAAATTGGGTTGGCAAAGAATATAAAGATATATAAAGATACATAAGTAAAACCTACCTCAAGTATTTGAAGGATGGAGAAAAAGTATTTTTTCAACCAGTCCTCGAAGTACCAAATCAACAAAAGTTCATCCGTTACCGCAGGGTGGTTCAAAGGCTGGTCACGAAAGTACCTATGATCTCGAGACTATTAGCAATATTCGTGAGATCAAGCAGCATTTCTTCACTCACTTAAGTTTGCGGTCGGGGGTGCCTCCACCAATCCACCAATCCACTACGCATCGCAAAGCCTTCAGACTTTCTTCTCGACCTCCCTTTCCCTTCCCGCGTTCCGCCATCCCCTTGAGCGTTTCTAGCGACTTGGTATTGTGAACTGGACTACTTTGTACCGATAGAGTAAGAGCGCTGAGCCTGTCGGAAAGTGTACCCGACTGGATAATGGTGGAAAGAAAACCTGCTTCGGAGGTTGAGCTGGAAGATGATTGGAAAGTGTGAACATCAGTGGAATGCAGCGCAGATGCCTTTTGGCTGAGGGATGATAACAGATCGGGTGCAACAGGAGGCAAGGGCTCCTTGGGCGAGGAAAGTAATGGTATTTCCGCGTGCCATAGAGAGGTTGGTTGGAAAATAAACTTATTTTTTGATTTAACTGTACCTTTTGCCATGGGGAGAGTTCAATCGAAAAATTGCGGTCACGTGTGCGTAAGCAGTAGTTTACCCGTGCGCCAAAGTTAGGTCCACTCAAACCCTCTACTCACGTAGCGGGGATAAAGCAGCAGCCATTGAACTTCTTTCC
>CEMU01568022.1:17977-65028 GCA_900068965.1 Calocybe gambosa
TAGGCGCGTATCAAGAAGATAATGCAGAAGGACGAAGAAGTCGGAAAGGTTGCTCAGGCTACACCGATTGTCATATGTGTGTCGTTCTTGATCTGTGTAAAACATCTTACCAAACCGTGGTCGCATAGCAAAAGCCCTAGAGCTCTTCCTTGGTCTTATTATCGAGGAAAGTAACAAGGTAACGGCTTCGAGGGGCTCAAGGAAAGTGGAGGCGTACCATCTGTGCGTGTGTTTAGATTCTTCAAGAGGAACGCGGCCGTTTCTCACCGTGTAGCTTCTCGTCCAAAGGAAACACGCTGTCGAGACGACCGAGATGCTTGATTTCCTCAAAGAGATCGTCGAGTCTGTTCCAGACCCATCAGCTGGTGGTACCATAGACATGGAGAGCGAGAATGCGGAAGCTGCGAAGAAGAAGAGAGGTAAAGGAAAGAAAGCTGTTGGCAATGGTGAAGCTCCTAAAAGGCGCAGAAAGAAGAAGGGTGAGAGCGAGGTAGAGGCGGAGGGTGAGGGTGAGGGTGAAGGTGAAGGTGAAGGTGAGGGCGAGGGCGAGGGTCAGGGAGAAGCCGAAGGTGCAAAGTCGGAGCAAGACCAAGAACACATGCAGGAAGACGAGGAAGATGGCATGCGGAGTAGACAGCTTGTGTCGAACTATCGACCTCGAAGTCCCAGTAGTGACGATGATGGCTACGGAGGTCCACATTTCATGCAACACTGATCGTTGTGTTAGCTCATGCAATGGTTTGATGGAAAAAGCTGTTGTATGATCGTATACGCTTAGAGCGTATCATTAGGAGTGATAGCACAAAAATGTAGTGTATGTACGGGTAATTAATAAATCAAAGATGACCGTGTTAATCATCTTTGGATCTCTAGTCTGAGCTAAATGGTCAGACAAGCTCAACTTCTCCGCGTGCAAGCAGTTGCTCAACGGCGTAATATGGCACTAGCGAGATATGATCTTTTTTCATTTCTAATGCTGTTCCGCTATAAGCAATTGTTAACAGGAAATTAGATTTGATGATGCCCGTAACTTACTCTGGCAGACGGACGGGTGGACAGTCTTGTAGCGCATGGGCAAAAACTGGTCGAGTTTTATCTGGTTGAGAAACTGTATTTTGCCGATCAGTGACTGCGATGAGGGAGTGATACAAGATACTTACCCATCGATGGGACGAAGGCAGCAGTATCTTCGAGATGAGCTTGAGCGGGGGGGAGGCTCTGTAGAACGGATCTATATAAATGACGATCTAAAATGTTAGCATAGCTAGATTCTTTAGAGCTTGGGCTATTCATCGTAAATTGTAGAATCATTGTTCACCGGCTGGCATGGTCCCGTTCACCGGCAGTGAGTCTGGTTTGCACATCCGCGTTCATGGTGATATATCGTGCGTACTTGTCAATCTACGGAGGGCCAAAAGCTGAGTATGATCAATTTGAACGCGTAGCTCAGGGCGAGATCCACAAGTTTTCAAAACCCTCACCTTGAGATGTCGTGTGCGTAAATACGATCGCACGATGAACTTGACCCGTTCGATCTCAGTTTGTGCGAGTATAATCCGAACATGCTCGTCCTCGGAGGTTGAAGTATCCTCACGAAGGATCTGAACCGTTTGCGACTTTCCGAGAAGCAAAAAATCGATGACCGAGCGGACGTCCAGAAAAAAAGTACTCCTACCTGACGCCGAATGTGATCGAGCACCGACATCAACAGATCTTCCTGAGCCGGAAGAATATCTGGACAATTCCTCTCATTTATCCAATGTCTCATCAATCGCTGAAGAGGTGTATCCTCCTCTGTCGTCTGTATTTCAGGTGGACGTGAAGGATCTGCAGTTTCGGTATTGGCGGCGTCATCATTGTCATCAGGAGTATTTCGAGCACGCTCAATGAAGGACTTCCCGGGGACGTCTCCTCTGGCCTCTAGAAGGTCGTACTCGTCGTCCCAGTCCATCCAAAGGAGCGTCTAAGTTGTAAGCCTATCACGTGATTTTTATTGACGCGTCTGCGGCGCCTGTCAATCTGTATGGAGTCCCGTATCCGAGTTTGTAACCGCTCAGATTCAAGGGCAATGGTTCATCCAGGTGCATTCCGGAGGCAACTTTCAGAGGCTCAGCTCATGAGCACCGCAGAATTTTTGGAAAACTCGATTTTATGAGACTACGACACGTACTTGATACGTTAAAGTTTTACCTAGTTATTTTAACTACATACTTCGTGATACGTTATGAAATTGTACTAGTTGGTGATACGAACGCGGGCTAAATGCCTTCGGGTCAACGATCACCCAACTGTACAAATATATCCATCCATTGAGACAGCAGAGTTTAACGGCCGATGTCGAGTCGTCAACGTGCGTGTAGTTGCATCACGGGGGTGATTTCACACCACGAACCACCGCAATGTATCGATCGATGCCAACGGAGTGATGATTAATCATGAATTCTGTTGTCGGCAGACGGCATGTACAGTCGCAGTCTTCTCGTGACGTATTGCCGTTGGTATGACTGTGAGTATAAGTAGCGACGAACGTTCATTGATAGAATTTACTTTCCTTCAGTAAATTGACTGATGGCTAGGCAAGCACCAAGTGCTATACCCAAGACTTTTTCTTTGGTCGCCGTTCCGATTTCGAGTGCGTTGTAATTGATCCAACACTTACGAATGGCATGTGCTCATGAACAGGGCTTCCCTCAATCGAGGTTCTCATCAGCAATGGCGAAAATTTACTCCAAGCTTCCACACAATGGAAATCTGGGAAGAAGTTCGCCGACACTGAGACTTCTACCTTCACCGAAGACTCGAGAAGATGGTTCTGTAGATCCAGTCGCTTCCGTGATGATCAGGTATCGTTTGACGAACTATGGGGTAAACTGGGCAGAAACAAGCTGGAGAATGAGAAGAGGTGAGACAAATCGGGCTGAAAGCTGCCGCCGGCTCCTTGCCTTTTTTGCCTTTGCCTTAGGTTCAAATCAAACGTCAAGGAAGTGACCCGGATCAAGTACTTCACCGAGTTTGCATCCGTCTGGACAATATACTTTGCTTGTGCCCCACCATTTTCTCCAAGGGTTTTTACAGAGTACCACGTGATTCGGCTGAATGACTTGCCTCCGCAAGGTCGTACCGGGTAACAAGTAGTTGTCCGGCAGGTGTAAAAACACTCAAAGCATATTGCCTTTACAGGACTATGGTATCCATCCCAGTCGATTTGTCATCATCAGCCGACATGGTCGAGCTAGAAGAAAGTGGTGTCAGAGGACGAAGAGTACAAGCAGAGTGGATCAGGGAACTTGGAGAAGGTGTGTTGGAATGGAGGATGGTGATATGCGAAGACCTTGGAGGTATCCTCTCTAAATTATGTGCCAAAAGAAGGGTACAAGAGAGATTCGCCAAGGTAGCAAAGCAGGTCATAATTTATTTTTCATGGCTTAATCGAGCATGACCCTCTAGGATGTGCGTTCGTTTTGCTTGTGGATTCTGCGGACAACTTGCCAGCAAGACAGCAATGCGCCCAATAAAGTTATTAGCACGAATCATGGTGAAACAACAGCTTCAGAGAATGTACAAGATGCGAGCGCGGAGGACGATGAAATACAGATCCTATAGAACATCATTGTTGACGAGTTTTCCACAAACGATATATTTGTTCGAGAAGTGCTCAATCCAGCCTAATGATGCACGGTAAGCACGGCAGGCAAAGCCAACACTGAAATCTGCCAAACCTTTCATATTATCCCTGTAAAGTCCCCGATTAGCGTAAAGATATATACAATATATATGCAAACAAACATTTCTTCTGGTTTAAGGTCCTCAAGTTTGTCCAATGGTTGGTCAATAGATGTGAGCATGTCTAAAGAAAGGCAATGTGATACGTGTAATGTATCGTAGGAACCACATACCAAGGTCAAATGATTGCTTCGCCATACCTCGCGAAGCATCTCTTCCCGCAAAGTTACCATACATCCCATCTGCACGTTTGGTAAGACCACATAAGTTAACGCTGGATACAATGGCTGAAGTGCCCACTGGGACCGTAAAAGTTCCTTCCCATCGTCACGTCAAATACAATGCCATTAATAGCAAGTAAGATCCTGCCACCATCCTTTCCATTGAAGGGTTCTAATGTCTTGGGATTATAGGTTTTGAATAGAACTGTCGGAGGGTGTCCCTTAGGCATCCACGAATATCCTGACTTAAATTCATGTGGAATGCGCGACGGCCTGGAAACGTTAGGAAAGATGATACGTTGTACCGAGTAGAGGATATAAAAGAGTAGAGCAGTGTTAACGGGCGTTCCAAAGTCAAAAGAGAGGCCCATAGCTGCGCGTGGTCAGAAGGAGAGGTAGCCTGAGAATTTAGATTAGTAAGTGACATAGCCCATTCATTGCAAGTGCTGATAACGAAAATACAGTACAGTACTATGGACAACTCAGGAAAACTACAATAGATCATCTCAAGGCGCTGATGCATTCCACAGCGGTGGATCAAACCACCAGAGATTGAGTTCTTTAGACCCTGCGGTCGCGAATGAAATGCGTCCACGCGAGTCGACCGGACCGACAGCAATGTTGCGCGATTGCGTACCCACAACCTGGGCCTCTACTTGCCCGACAGCTTGGCCTGACTCACGATCCCAGATCATTATGTTACCACCTGGGTATAAAACACTCAGCATTAAACAATTGGATCTTCATTGTCTGTGCTCACTAGAATCGGTGCACAGGAGTAGCTCCTCCTTGTTGCCAGCCAAGCAAGTAAACCCACGAAGGTCTTTGCCTTTGAGATATGTGGTGCTAGCTCTAAGTTGGGCGGGACCTCGTAAGTTGGGCTCTAGTGTCCAGAATCGTGGAGGAGCCTGGCAAAGATAAGTGGCCAAGTCGAGTTCTGTATAGACAAAACATACAGCATTCCGGTACCCGAGCAATATATCGAAACCGCCTCGGCTCTGCATAAGGCGGGTGGCTGGCGTAATATGCTGGACATCATCCAGAATCGGTAAGCGATTGTTATAAACCCCTGCCTTCATGTCGTACACTAGTAGAAATGGTCACTCAAAGTTTCACGGCGAGATACTAAATTCAATGACGCGTACGTATAAGCTGTCTTTCGGCTTTGCCATGGATACTCAAGCGCCCGTTGGGCAAAATAACTTTCCCTACAACAAGTAGTAGATTCGTTTTAGGGACGACAGAGATTGTCCTCAGAGAGAGGTCCCTGAACCGATATTCGTTTTGTACCTTTGATAGTAACTAAGTGATGCTGCAAGATTAAACAAGCATAACACACCTGTCCTTCCATGGACTAAATCATGTAGTCAACTAGCTGACAATAAAATCGAAAGGACAAAGCCTCACAATTCGAAAAACGGAGTTTTTCTCCACAGTAAGGAAAGACAAGTCCTTTTCACCTGTCTTCTTATACCAGGCCGCAGATTCAATTGTGTTGGGCCGTTTGGCAGAAAAAAAAAGCCTGCAATTCTAAACCCAGTCGAAGTACAGCTTGGATAATTATATGCGAATACTTACCGAATGAAGGATGTCGATGCTATAACTGAGACGTACAAGTAGCTTTTCTCCGTCGGGAGACCTAATGGCATGGTCAGTGCCAAAAATGCGCTGATAGAAGTGGAGAGTGATACCAGGCCACTTGTTTACTAGATCGTCGCTGAGTATGTCCATATCTGAAGGTATATCCGTAATCCTAAGGCTAGCGTGAAAAAACGCTTATGAAAAATGATAGGATAAGATCTACCTCTGTGGTGAATACAACTGTTGTAGATTGCTCAGCAGCTTTATCATAGCTAGAGTGTATGTCATGCAGCAAAATCATGAAAATAGAAACACACAGCATACCTGGTCATGGCCAAGAGGTGCTTATTTGGAGAGTACTCGAGATCTTGCAAATCTCCAGCTTGCAGCGGGATTTTACGGTCAGCTGAATCTCGTGTGGACGGGGTAATAGGTGGATTGTCGAAACCTCTCGGTGATTGGTGTGTCGGTATCATGATGTGAGGGACCTCCATGCGGGGCTTGCCTTCTGGGACAACGGCCCATAATCGTCTTGTGACAGGCATCATAGACGAAACACGGTTCATGACATGAGCCAGTGCTTCATCCGGATATGTGGGCTGAAGGTACGCTGGTACATCATCGGCATCGATTACCCTTTCTTCATCAGCCTCCGGTGTAGCTGGCTGATAAAGAGAAAATATATAGTTTCGGATCCTGTTGAACATTCCTATGCTGGAATCCACGATAGTGGCAGATGTCGATGACCGCGATGATATTGATGACTGCGACTGGAACCTCTTCAGCATATATTCTTCCTTGGGTGTTTGAGGAGCTTTTGAGGGGGAAAAGCGAGCAACTAGTGGCATGATGCAATATTCGTAGATAAGGACGAGCAAAACGGTTACAAGGCCCAACGATGCGACGGCAGTTGAAACTATCGTCACTACCGAAGTATAAATCGCCTAAAAAATGGGGCGTTCAGACAGGATATCATCTGAGTAACCACCACCAGCCTACCTGGTGTGATGCAAAGGTGAAAAGTACAAGCCCTGCTGCAAAACATGCAATAGATATAGCTAGCATTATGGGAACAGAGGCTCTGATCCAAACGGTTGCCCAGGGTAGGGAAAGTCGTCTCTGAGAACCACTAGGTCGGCGTATGAGTCGCTCATCAGGAAATAGCCGCATTTGCAACGACTCACAATATACTCCGCTTCCAAGCTATTGCCAACAAGCTGTTCAACGTCGATCCAATGCTGAGAATCAAAGAACAGAACCAGAAACTGTTTGTGATGTATATTGTTGTTGATGGAGGGAGCGTGTAAGATATTTGAAGTAGCGTCGCGGTGACCGCCGAGAAAAATGTAGCCACTGCTGGAACATTTAGGACGCCCTCAATATCGCTCTTTTGTTCGTACTCCATTCCAGGCATCCCTATATATAATGAGATTACATAGATTAGCCGGAACTAAAATCGCCTACGCACCGTATGTGGTGAAGAGGTGAAGAGAGGATGCTATCTGGTTGATGCCCGGTACCATCAAAACAGCTAGCTCATGGACATAAAATGGATCAATGTGGCCTAAAACATTTGAGTAGCCGCCATCCTCCGAGTCATATGAACACTAATGACCTTTGTGAATAGCCAGGGTAAGACAGCGGTACTACGAGTGATTACTCAGTGGTTGGAATCTAGATATGAAAATTTGCACTGACTTTCAAGCTCTCCGCCATATTTTTAAGCAGCTTGTTAACTTTCGGGATTTCATTCTGTCGAGATTACATTCAGTTTTTGGGCTGGAGCAAACTGTGAGGACAAGCATGTACCGTATACTCGCTAAATTCTTGAAGCTGGTCATGAAATTCAACGAAACTGTCTGCCAGTTTCTCAAACCAAGAGGGCGACTGTTGGATTTTAGAATTTTTGCGAACGGATGCCGGAGTCGTCGGGCTTGAGACGGCTCCGGAAGTAAGCAGCCCGACGTTTTCTTGAATCCTAGCCAAGAACTTTTCGAGTTCATGTCGGAGTTCATGTTCGGAGCGAATCAGGGCGTAAGACCATCGTAAATGGGTGCACTCTTTCGAGAAAGACTCTAACTAAAGTTCATTAGCACGATTATCACGATTATCACGTTTGCTTTGATACACAAAGGGCCCACCTCCGCTATGAGAGCCTGAACCTGCCTGAGGGGACGATTTGACGAATTCGGGTAGCATCAAATGCGGAACAAACTTACACTTTGAATTTTTCAAACGACTTGGCGACAGCACGGGGATCATGAGGGTCTAATTCTAGAAGTATATCCGTGTCTTCTTCGCCTTCTGTAAGTATAAAACGTCAACGCTTTGTTCGTAGAGGGTTGAATGCCGAGTACTTTGAGGTTTTCCGTTCATCATCATGCTCCGCGAGCCTTGGGTGGTGAGTGGGTTGTAGCTTGCGTCTAAGAAAGCCGGCGTCTTCAAGGCCCCGCGCGAGGATAACACACTGTTGATCGATTGGTTGATTACCCTGTGGGGCAAGGCGCCAATCTGTCAGATCAAAAGGCTCGTTCTTCGAAACACTGATATAAAATAAAAGTAGCGGACAGGGGTTTCAACATTGACTACTCACCTGCGGCATTTCTTTTGTATCACTCTATCATGGCTGTAGCAACACGCGACAGGCTTACGGTATGCGCTGCTGCTTCCCCCATCACGAAATGACCTTGAACCTTGTTTACGCTTGATCTGTGTGTTTTCATTTTTGTGGATCAGCTTCTTCATAATTGTGAGAGTCCTCGGATTATACTCTGGAAAGGGATTTCTGCCTAGTACATCGTTAACTAACCATGAGTTTCCTCATCGCCGTTAGGCGCCATGTATCACGTGAAACACCTGAGTGATAAGATAATCAACGAAGGGCAGGTCGTCTGCATGTCCGACCATCTCGAGCTCAATTGCTTGTTAGAGAGCGACAAACCTCAGCACTTAATCCCTTTAAACATAGAAAAAACCCGCAAAGTACATGATCTCAAGATAAAGATCTACAATTCACAGCCAGATCGTTTCAAACTTCAAGGGATCTACCCTTCCAATCTCACTCTATGGAAGGTCGATTTTCCTATTGACAACAAACTTGAGGATAACATAAGAGAGCTCGAGGTCGCAAACGCTCTGCTCCCCCAGTAGGGGCTATCAAAACAGTTTTCGGCTAAACTCAATGACGCGTTTATACACGTTGCCGTGAAGCCCGATGGTCCGTACGCGACGTCGCATCTTACCACCTTGTTTTCTTACTAACTATTCTTCCCATAGCTGTTTTGGCTCACAACAACAAACGTAAGCGCGACGAAGACGAGGTCGCACCCTCAAAACCTCTCAGTACGCAGCGATTTATATCACACGGATGTAAATTTATAGTACCGTTCCACCGTTGTCTCCCGCTTTCTTTCATGGGTACTCTACCCGTATCTTTGTTTATTACCTCTCACGCCAACCAACTGACCACGCAGAGACAACCCAATCAGGAAATCAACTCGCAGGCAGCGATGGGGAGTTTTGTGCGCCTCTGCAGTTGAATATTGATCACTTATCCTCCTCACATGTTTACATAGCTAATGTCTCGCTTCAATACTCCTGGGAAACACCGTCTCCATGGCCGCTGAACATCACCACTCTCAAAACGTACCTCACTCTTCCCCTTGCTCCCAGCGAGAAGCTCCCTTTACCAACAATACTTTGGGAAGACTTTTTAAACCAAGATGCACGCCAAGATGGCTATTGTCTTTCGAAGCACCTAGAATCAGTATTCATTAGGGAAGAGAAGAGGACAGTCCCCGGACTGATAGGTGTGATGTCAGGAGCTATAGGGAGTGCTGCACCAGAGTCCACTGCAAGTGAAGATGTCTTCCACAGGTTCTGGGATAACAATATCCTTGAACCTCTTCGATTGTTTCTTGGCGGAGTCGATTCACGCTGGATCCGGAATAGCAATCAGGATACTGAAACCAGCACCTTAAGGCCTGATTTTGGTTTGCTGCTAAGCTCAGCTTGTTTATTTCGAGGCGAAGAGAAACGACCTACATTTTCGGGCCAGCATCCCCGCCAGGAGCTGGTAGAAAAAACTCGATGGGTATATGACCCCGCTCCTTATGTGCTTGGTGCGCCGTGCAAAATGGCTGAAGTTATCGACAGTTGATTTATAGATATCTAAGGTTATTATGCTTTTGGTGCCACCATTACTATTGTGGCCATTACGCCCGCTTCAAAACCAAAACCGAAACGGCAGGTAGATCTACATGACCTAGTTACTACGAACCTATCAGGGAAACTTGCACGCATCAAAAATATTCCGATGGTCTTGAGATTAGCCAAGGTTCTCCGTAATCTAGTATATATCGGTTTAGACGGCGCAGATACTGATATGCTTCCCCTATTTCGGTGAGAAGTGATATCATGCTTGAGTTCACACTGTCCCTAACCCACATGTCAGCGAAAATGGCAAAATGATAGAATTATTTGAGGCAAAGATACGTAAAATGTATCCTCTGGAAAGTTTGGACCGCGTTGCATTTCTTAAAACGGTCTACGATCTTATCAAAGACAAACACATGCCAAATACCGACATGGTTGTGAGGTATGAAACTCACCACAGCCGCGGCTGCTTTGTCGATCTTGAGCCTCGTGGTGTCGAAGGGCCCCCCCAATCTACCAGCGATGTCGAGAATGCAGTACGTTGTGTTCTCGAGACCCTTGAAGTAGTACCTGCGCACCTTTTCCTGACCACACTTAACCTGCCGCCCTTAGGTGGCACACGCCAGTCCACAGATCCTTCATCGAGATATTCGATGGCCAAACGTAATTCAAGACGTTTTAGATTCCCAGAGGTGGCTCCTCATCGACTGGGAAGATGCAGCCATTGCTCCTACTAAAGCGTCTTTGCGTTTAGATCCTAGCACACATGCACCACAGGTGTTTCAAGATGGCCATGGCCCAGAGGTGGATATCTGGGCTGTGGGGAAGCTAATCACGACGGCGAGTATATATCTTCCTGAGATGCTTGTTGCACTCGGACAAAAAATGGTAACTGGTGCAGTTGTATCAGCAAAACAGGCTCTTGCAGAGCTAAGATCACTATGATCTTGTTATCCAATGTATTGGCGCGTAACCAGCTATAGTTTTTCACCTGTTAAAGGTTAATAGGAGATACCCGCGACTGATACACCATGTTGCGAGTTCTTTACACCTTTCCCTTTACATCCCCAGCCTGACGCTATTTACAGTAAGTAAGGGGCGTAACATTACGTATCCATCTTGCCATCCTAAACTGTACTCAGACAATTTCTGCTTGTGTTTAAGCAATCCTGTCAAAGAAATCAGTGATGCAATCAATGATTTTGAAGAGCATCCACTTTGAGTTGCTCTCAGAGCCATAAGAACTTAACACAAGACTGTGTCCGATGATTTATTCGATTATATAGAACAAACAAAAAGCCAGTTTTCACCACACGAGAACCCAAGCGAGCTACCCTAAGACCTCAGAGAGGTTGATGTTCCAGCCCATATTGAGCTGCAAGGACAACAGGGTCTTTACCCTCGACATACGCACAGGAATCACCAGTGGCGTTAATTTGATATCCTGGCCTGCATCGATGAACGAGGCATTGGCCCTTGACGCACGATACGTCAGATACACCAGCAAGAGCTGTACAATCTTGTCCCTCTTCGCGCCTACCATGAAGGGGGACGACGCAGCCACCGCCTTTGGGAGGGAAGATTAACTCAGTTTATGATGAGAAAGGGTGAGGGACAACGCACAGCTCTCAAGCTCAGTTTGGGTGTTCAGGCACTCCCAGGATTTAGCATTCCACCCGAGAACTCCACAGGCAGTGAGGCCCTTGGGGCAGTGTTGATCCGTACCGTATTGAAGCTCACGCTTGCCGTATCCACTCGGACAACCATGGAATACGCCACATTTACCGTTACATTCCTTGTACGGTAGTTTGCAGACACACTGTGTGGGTTTGTAGCTAGGATACGGCGTATACCTATTCTTATCCATATCAGATACAAGCAGTAAGTAATATAGAATCGACGAACCCGTCCTTGCATGTAAAGCCGCAGGGATTATTGTGTTGGCACTGTGGAGCTGAATGCGGAGGATAATGGCAGGTTTGACCGGGACATTTTTGAATCTGATTATGGGACGCATAAAAGCACATCACCACAGTAATAGTTCATCCTACCATGTCGGTCAGTATTTCGATGACTTTGGCTTTTCCAACGAGTACACTGCCTGAGATGGCGAAAATATTCGTGGCGACGAAATAGGGAAGAGTCGATACACAAAGACACGCGTCTTGAAATCTATCTCAACATGGGTTGATTTGAATGCTACAAGAAAGCGGCTTACCAATTTTACCTAGCGTAATGTACTTGCCAGGGAGGAGTTTGTTGGGAACTTTGAAATAGTCATCGACTTCACCACAGGTATCTGTATCGCCCGTACGCTGGACTAGCTGGCTCGAGGCCAGAGCACTGGACAAGAGCGTAGAAGCCGCGAATACAGAAGGAAGGTTGAAACGCATTTTGGCTGACTGGGTGATGGGGGGAACGTCACAAAAGGGAGAAAAAGCACCGAAATATATAGTGTATGGTGCATGAAGTACGGCTTGATCGACTTGTACTTGTTGGGATCAGGGGTATAACATACGAGGCGCCATCTCGTAATTCTGACGTTTGATAGATCCCAAAATTGTCGGTGAGTCGGCATAGTCGTGGTTTATGGGGAAAAAATTACGAGTCGTGATTCCGTTTTTCTGAATAAATCCGACGAGCGAATGATTCGAAGATAGAAATAGGGATGTAGCGAAGCAAATCGATCCGCGAGGCATATCACGTTAAGGTGAGAAAGCTCAGAAGAGCAGTCATCTTGCATGTCCAGTCGAGTGATGCTGTCAAAAATTGCCAAGTAGCGTTATCTCAAAGGGGGCTAGTAGGCATGCTTCATAGGCCCAGATGCAGTCAGGCAGCCTTTTTTGAGCGCTCTCGAACACGTAACGTCGAAAAATAAAGTGTTACGAGTAACAGGTTATTTCTGTTTGTCCAGATCGCAGCGAAAAGGTCGTATCAAAGATTCCAAGGAGCCGGGTTTTGTGCGATACACACGATGTAAAGAAAGCCCAATCCTGACCGGAGGCAGTTGTCTTGTCTACATTCGCCCCCGAAGACCAGACGCAGGGCAAAAGAAGCTGAGAACCCTTCGACTGGTAACACAAGGCAGAGGAATCTCGGCGATAGTGCCTTGATAGCGAATGTGATAGCGATTGATACATCATGAGACCAGGGCAATTAGGGGACGGAAAACCTTCGCCGGGTGCGACTCGTGCCATCGGAAGTTCATTACGGGGAGGGGTAGACAGAAAGAACATAAGAACATACAGGGGGTGACTCTTCCTTCTGGAAACCAACATATTCTTACACATCACTGAGGGCCTTGGATGGATGATATTCCAACAAGTGTGGAATATTATGTTAATTGTGAGCCCCAAATCCAACTGTCCCGAATACCAAGAACAAACTGGTAGTACGTTTCATGACTTTGATATTGTTCGAGGTTGTCTAACATGAGGCGTCGTCCTGTCACACTTCGACAATGAGTAAGTATTCATATATTAGGAGATCACCACGTCACCAGGAAGCTGTTGGTTGGTGGCGATAATCAGCCGTTGTGGTAGTTATAAGACAAAAGGGTCGCGGCTGTAGGACGCTGACAGCTACATGCCCGTCAAATTTCAAACTCAATCTGTTCTCAACATCCAAGGAAAGTGCCTTATTGTCGAGAATGTGCGAGTCGAGGGAAAATATGAAATTGGACATGCGATGTACAAGAAATAAAACTAAGCGAAAGAGATAGGATCAAGTGGATATAAAGTATTATGGTAGAATCAGGCTAGTCAAGTAATCGGCCTTAAAACGTTGCTTGCAACTTCAACTGCTAAATATCGAACTTCGAGCGCCCGGCACTTGCAAATACGCGGGTAATGCACGTGCGACGCTCTGCAGGTCCTGACCTTGGGGCATATTTGCAAATGTCGACTTGAGGTCTCGCATCTGTTGCATGGTAAGTCCATGTTGGCTGGCAGCCTGATACGCAGCCGCGTATTGGGCCGAATTTGCTAGTGCTGCCGCTGCCTGAGATGAGAGGGGGTTGAGATGATGACCATTCGCCATCATACCGAGGTGTTGGTGCTGAAGCGCCGAGGCAGCGTTGGGTTTAGCGTCATGAGGCTGGGCAGTAGCATCTACAATAGACGGTTGTGGTATTTGAATAGCACCGTTGAGGGTTGATTGAGCGGTTGTGACATCCGGCCGAGAAGTATCGACATGAGGCATCGTGATGGCGGCGCGGCTAATGCCGTTGGTGGCTGGTGGTGAGTGTTGACTAGTTCCGTTGGGCGTAGGAGATTGAGAGTGTGACGGTGTGCCTGGGAGATTCGCGATGACGGAGGCAGGGCGCATCCCCCCATTTGACGAAATGCGCATTTGAGGCAGAACAGATGGTGGCGGCATCTTCATTAGTTGTTGCTGAATAGAGACAGGCGTGCCGTTTGCGATCGGGGTTGGTGGTTTGGGTGGTGAAGCTGTTGTTTGAGGCGGAGGATATCCCTTGGGAGCAGGAGGACGAGGAACGTTCCTGCGAATCTGATTCGGGTGGATACCGAGCCTATAAGGGACCACCATTCGCTGATGACCATCCGTTATGATGGGGATGGAGGGATCGGTGGTGAGGCTTTGCTGGTCTGCATCTCCAAGTAATGTCATCGAATACGATAGTATGCGTGGGGAAAAGTCGTCAACAAGGACCCTATTTACTTCTTCGGGCCCGTCTGGTCCAAAAGCTGGAGCATCGTCGTTGTCATACTTCCATCTTTCCGCAATCTTGCTATCTGATTCAGTGTCCCCGCCGTCCATGTCAGTATCTTTATTCTCTGTTGCAAATAATGAAGAGCGACTAGGAAGAAGTATTGGACGGGGCGCAGCATCCCTCCGATCGATGATAAGGCGTCCTCCACGACCACGGCGTGCACGGACTGCCCGTGGCTGACGTTTATTTTCCAGAATTGGTCGCCCATCTGTGCTTGATGCAAGAAAGTTGACTGGGATGTACTTAAACAAGCGGCTGGCATAAGGGACAGGCAGTGCTTGGTATGGGTTCTATAATAGAGTAAATCAACATTGCGCCGATAGTTAATCGAAAGATGACACTAACATCGATTTGATCTTCCCAGTGATAATCCCTCTCCTTCTGGCGGTTGAGCGTCGTCTCAATGGCTTCGTTGATTAGATTTGTACGTTCTGAAGGTCGCAGTATCACTTCTTGGCGTGTGGGAGCTCCAGTTTCTGCTCTCATCTTGGCCGGTCGCCTATGTGCAAGCATTGAATTATAACAGTACATAGGAGATGTACGTATACGTACGGATTATCAGATTTCTTCGGCCTCTCTTTATCAACTAGTAGTTCGTCGTCTCCCTTGTCTCCGAGGCTGGAGTATTTCCGTTTTAGATCAACCAGTCCTAGCCGCTTCTCCCATACATATTGTGTTTGTTGGGCAGCCTCCTTCTTACGCGTTTCGCGTTCAAGAGCTGCTTTCGCGAGCTCGAGTGGATATGAAAGTTCAGCTTGGAGACGAATAAGTTTATCTGATGCGGGGGCTTGTTGCGCGCGTGTCTTGCGCACGGCCTTGATCTCACGTCGTCGAAAGCAAATGTAAGATTCATTCAAAGTGTCTGACTCGTCGAACTAGGTAAAAGTGAGACAAATCATGGGCCGATTATTATAAGGGCTTACGTTGAGAATAGGGATGATCCTATGACCTTCGCGTTCCATCCTGCGCTCCTTCCAGTAAGGGTAAATGGCACGGGATATACGTAGGAGGCTTGCAGGGGGGGGTACACAGGATGGTACAGCATACGCTGCAAAAACATGTGGAGGGAGTGGGCTCGAAAATGTCTCTTGATACTCTGAAAATGAGGGAAATGCCATCCCATTTTCGAGACCCTAAAAGGTCATAAGCAAAACTGATGTAAGTCAATGTAGTAAAGCTTACATGATGCAGATATTCCGTTTTCTCATGAGTAACTTTCTCGAACAAGCCCATTACCAGCTCGAACTCATCCTCAATAATGACGAGGGGTTGAGAGGGTTCGGGCTCCTTCCCCTTTCCCTTTGCACTACGTGAAGTCCGTGTCGTAGGTGATGAAACGGAACCTTGAGCGCTCGTACCCTCGCCGCGTGCTTGTTCATTGTTTTTGTCCAACCACTCCTGATCTCGTTCGTCGAGGTAATACGTGAAACCTTCCGTAAGAGCACCGAGGGTGGCCTCCTCGACGGTCGTAGAACTCGCCAGATACGTGGCGGTATCTTTCCATTTGTCGGATGGGTACAGTTCCTTGTAGTTTTCGACGACGCCAGTAGAGTCGGGTGTCGGGATGTATGCAGCAGGTGGGGCATCACGACTGCTCTTGTCGCTAACGCCTCCACGCGTTTGTCGAGTAGGAGTGCTAGGAGGAGCATGCGAGGTCGCTGAGAGGACTGCCTGCAAGTGGTGTTCCTGTAAAGGGGTATTTGTCAGCATTTGGTAAGCAAACCGCGGGTCGCACTGCCACCAAAAAGGAGAGGCAGTGGGTTCACAATAGTGGGGAATTGTGAGCTTACATTGGCATCCTCTGCGTCGACACCCGCCACCAAGTTAGTGAGGCGGTTTTTCTCTTCATCTTCGTCAGGTATGAGCAGCACATCAGCCTCGAGGTCGCCCTGAATGATCCTAAGGCGAGTTTTTTGCGTGATTCTGGCGCGCGGTCTTGAGGGGGCGCCGGTATGAAGATTTCGGGGCATGTCATGAAGCAAACAGCGGGAACAATATTGGCAAAATAATAAGTTAAACGGCTTAGAGGGGAAGGCTCGTCGTTGCGCTCGTTGCCCGACACCGTTTGTTCGGATTTGGTCCGATAAATTGGTTCGGCCCGAATATTCAAACCAGGTAAACAGGTGGCTGTTTGTCACATAAACATAAACACACGGCCCGACAAGGCGTTTCTTCAGTTTTTAAGTCCCGTTTGCTGCTTTCAACAAGATTTCCTGATCAAACGGAAAAGGAGAAGAGAAAATAATTAGTTTTACAATTCTTTATAAATGGGTTGAGTCTTGTAAATAGCGAACCTTCATTGAAGGCGTCTTGTCACGTGCTTCGAAGGGGCTCTGTCGAGTATCAAGATGCAAAACCACATCCATGCGTTAGTGGCGGAAAGGATGGGGCTGGAAGAGTGCGAGACCTATTCCAGAAGCATGTAGAATATGCTCATGTCGTTACATGCGAGAACAAGGGATACCTGCGTCATCTTTCGATATCGCACCGCCAACGAGTAAAATTGGCGTAACGAGAACCGTGCAAGGTCCAAAATCCAAGATCTGTATCGTGACTCGTTGGTATTGATATTCTTCATCCTTGAAGGGGCAGCATAAGGGTTGTTTTTCTGCTTGTAGCGATCTGTAAACGAAAGCACACCAATCCAAAAAGAAAGCAGGCCACAGAGCGTGTTTGGAAGTAGTTTTACAATGATCTTCAACGTTATCGGTACACTGGAAGATCCAGAGACACTACAGATATGTTTGTAAAGTCTCCCATGATAACGCAAAAGGACATGCGACTCACAACGAAGCTCTAGACATCCAAGCCTTAATCTGGGTGGCACACAACACCACTAAAAACACAAGTTTCGGGCAAAAGGCGAGCAAAAGGGCGAGTTTGGATTTAATGAAACCTGTTACGTATTCAATGGTGTCGGCTGACGATTCCAAGGAGTAGAGGATGGTGCTGCGAGCAATTGGAGATTGTTAAGTATGGAGGAAGCAGTCAAACTGTGCTGCAGAACGCACACCGCTGAGAGATGAAGACACGATAAATCTTCCCACTCCTACATGAGAGTGAAACTCGGGACCTATGAGGCAATGTAGACAGGATGGTGGCTAATTCCTAGTCATCAGTAAGGGTGGCCAACCTAGATACTCAAGATGACTTACGGGGTACATGGGAGGTGTTTCTGAACGATGAGAGAGTCGGAACGACGCGGGACGATGGCCTGTAGTGTCTATTCGAGGTCATGGAAGCCTTCACTCTCGGATGTAAAGGCCCCCAAGCACGTGGTCAGCTTTGTTCGGGAACCGCCGAACAAGTTAAACCTTATCTCTTGCAACTATCCATAGTTTTCTTTGTGGCTTTCGTGGCTCTCGATAACGAGCAGCTTGCTCAGTCTCCAGTCTAAAAAACAGAAAAAAATTTGCGACAGTCTGAACGGTTTTGTTGATCCTCCCTGATGAGGCTAGACGGTGGTAATGATTCAATCTCCCTCTGTACTACGTCTTATCGCACGTCTTGTGGACTAGTCTGATCACAGAATGCTTGACTTCCTAGACAGGGAGTATGCAGATGTGCTTTAGGCAACACGTGTCATGCATTGCGAACTATAGTAGCTTATGACCTCCTATCACAAACCTAAAGAGCTCAACAAACCCGAGCTTATAGCGCTCTTATAATCACATGTCCACAGTAAAATTCTGCTGAAAGCAACATTAGGATAGTGGCTAATGGATGTCCAGAAAAAAAAGTCTGAGGTAATGTGTAGATATCTAAGCGATTCGCCTGACGTGAAGAGCCAGTATTGCTTTGTGTATACAGTGGAACTCGCTTCAAAGGCATGATTTCAGCATCTGGAGCGAAGCGTCCCAAAGAGGTTATTTTGGTGCCTATCGATCAAATTTCACACCCATCTTCGTTCCATTCGCTGTCTGTGATAAGGGAAGGGGAGTCTAGTAATGTAAACAGCCATTGGAACTAAAAAAAGTTCTATCAAACTGACAACTACTGTGTCTTTCACACCCCATCCATCTCGCTTCCCTCTCTTCTTGAGGCTTGTCCATACTTTATTATGGTTAAAATCTCCGAGACCGTCAACGACGCTGTCAGTGTCCTTCTAGGTCTCACTCCCCCCCGATTTTCAAATTCTGCTTAGGTTGCTGCGTCGTTTGTTGGGCGGTGGTTCAAATTGGATGGTTCTGGCGTCGAAAAAGAGCGCGTTGGGTCCCGATTTACGGTAGGTTACAGCTCGGACCTTGGTTAGGTTCGGGCCATAGTATTTAGCTAAACCGTTCCATGTTATGCTAGACTGAGATACGTGCCGGACTGACAACTTGGGTAAGTCAGGAATTCTCTTAGCGCACCTGGCGCCCTCCCATCGCCCTCCCAACCCGATTCTCAAATATACCAACCATCTTATCTGATTCTAACGTTGCCTTTAATATGTAGGCAGCAATGGCATACATCGTAGGCTTCCCTCTTGCATTCAGCGAAAAAAATCAACTCTCACCACCCAAACCACTTTTTTTCACATGCATGTGAAAAACGTCAAAATTCTTTTTTCGACAAGATCTCTGTAAACGCGTCAATACTTTCTGATTCTGGCGGTCCATGCGTCTGTCCAACCCACGATGGATGTCTTAACGATGATACGTACAATGCATGCCTGGCCGAAACTAGACTTGACTTCATCACCACCACCGCCGCTGTTTCGGCTCTCGCTTCTTTCCTTATGGGTTTGCTCGCTAATCTCCCCGTCGGGCTAGCGCCAGGCCTGGGACTGAATGCATACGTAAGTCCCCCTCCCACCCTTGTTGTCTCCCTCTTTCCCTTTTCTCCCTTGGAGACACCTAACCAGCGATAACGTACTGAAAAAAATCGACATTACCCCAGTTTGCTTATTCGGTTGTCGGGTTTCATGGTACAGGTATCGTCACCTTTGGCGAGGCGCTCGCCGCGGTCTTTCTAGAAGGGTGTGTAATCTCCAGGTCCCATCTATTGCCATTTTTTGACGCCCTTCCCCTTGAAACATAGCTGGATATTCTTATTTTTGTCGCTGATTGGCCTTCGGCAATGGCTCGTGCGGATTATGCCCCAGTCGTTAGTTCTTGCAGTTGGGTCGGGGATTGGATTGTTTATAGCGTGAGTTTAGAACAAACTTGAGCAATAGGACTCTAAATTTTTGTGTTTTTTTTTTGGCGTTTTAGCTTTATTGGTTTATGTGAGTATGTTTTCTTGTCAAGCTCGATTTAACGTTTGTTTATCTATTTGCTCTAGCTTCCAGCGGGTTGGGAGTCGTAGGAGGAAGTACTTCAACGTTGGTCACTCTGGGAGGATGTAAACCAGAAAGTTCGTTATTGCCTTTCGCCGCTCCAGATCTACGTAACTTACCTGTGGGGCGCTTGCAAAACAGACTTTGTCAGTGGGGATCTGCCAAATTTTTGTGCAGGCGGGGTTTTGAGAAGTCCAACAATGTGGTTGGGAATCTTTGTCGGAGGGTGAGGGAATCTTCAGCTTCCCATTTCTCACTTATAAGCCGCCCCCTATCAGGATCTTCACCACAATGTTAATGTTATACCGCGTCAGAGGCGCAATACTCATTGGGATTTTCCTCGTATCCATCATTTCTTGGCCACGGCCTACATCTGTCACCTATTTCCCCCATACACCAATAGGCGACTCGCTGTTTGATTATTTTAAGAAAGTGGTCACTTTCCATCCTCTTAGGAAAATTGGTGGTGCAATAGAGGTGAGTTATCCGGTTGGTATACTCTCCAGTCGAGTTTTGAACATTTTTCCTAGTTTAATTACAGGAGTGGACACGTTTGGTACGCGTTGATTACCTTTTTGTATGTGGATATCTTGGGTACGTCCCCTAATCTTCATTCGCTATCACGTCCAATATATATTCTCTGCAAAGATACTACAGGGTGAGCACCCGGCTCGAAAACAATGCGAGAGAGAATATGACCATGTTTCACTTAGAACGCTATACTCCATGGCCAAGTTTGCGGGATTACGTGACCCCGAGACGTTGGACTTTGAAAATTCTACTATCGCATACTGTGTGGATGCGTTCACCATCAGTATGGGTGCTCTGTTAGGCACTAGTCCTGTGACAGCCTTTGTTGAAAGTGCGACCGGGATCAGTGGTATGTTGCCTACCTTTTTGCTTTGACATTGAGTGCCCAATTACTCCGCAACAGAGGGCGGTAAAACAGGACTTACGGCTATGACGACTGGGTTGGCGTTCTTCGTTTCAGTCTTCTTTGCGCCAATATTTTCTTCGATTCCGCCATGGGCAACGGGAGGTGCTTTGGTCATTGTTGGCTCTCTTATGATTCGCAAGTGCGTTATGATTGTATTCTGTGCCTGATCTCCCTCCCTCTAATCTAGCTGTAAATTTGATAGCGTTAGGGAAATTAACTGGCACTATATTGGAGATTCTGTGCCGGCATTCCTTACTCTCCTAATAATTCCCTTGACATACAAGTACGTCCGTCTCTCTATTTCATGTCTACATGCAGTTGAAAGATGGTGGTGAAGCGTCGCATATGGCGTCATTGCCGGCATCATCTCGTACATGCTCATCAACGGAATCGCACTCTTACTCCGTAAAATCACGAACGACCGTCTGATACCGCCAGGATACTATGAAGATTCTGAAGAATGGGTCGTTCCTGCTGGTGGAATCCTACCTCCTTGGATGTATGTCATTTATGTCCAAAGTCGAGACTTAACAGTGCTGACTAGGTAGTAGTAAAACGCTATTAAGGAGGCGTGGTCTGCTATCTGACACACCCGACACGATGTCCCTTCAGGATGGAGAAGAAAGGAAGAGTACACAGGAGCCTAGTAGTAGCACCGAGAAGGAGAGATAGCTGGTATCTTATCTTATCTATAACCCACTTTGTACTGTATTATAAAGAGGTAGGACATGATAAATTCGACGTGATGCGCCCAACGATTCTTCCCGTCGAAGTCATTTCGTATGCTCTATCAGCTCTTTCTCGCGTTGAGCTCCTCCCTTGTCTCCTCGTGTCTAGAAAATTCAATCTTATTGGATGTCGCGTGCTCTACCATACCATTGAAGACCTCCGACCGGCTCAGTCCATCGCCTGCCTAAGAACTCTCTCACAAACCGCCCACCTACGCTCATTTGTCCGTCGCCTTGAAATAGATTGGACAGCCCTTTCCACCCCTCTCAGCGCTATTTACCAACTACTTCTCACCGTTCTCAAGCAGGGACTTCCAGGTCTTATCGCACTCAGCCTCGAGTTTTCGAGGACAGACCACCCTCCAAGCTGGATTTTAGACGGCTGTCGAGCTGAACTACGATATTTTTCTACCAGTCTACCTTGCGACGGGCGTTTGGCTCGGTTTTTGGACAGGCAGCATTCCTTGGTTGAGCTGACATTGAGAGGATTCCCTAATAACAAAACTTCCTTTATTCCAAACGGTTACTCGCCGACCCCGAGTCTAACATCTCAGCCTGGCACGATATCGGATCCATCATCCAAAAGTATATCTAGCAATGGGGACACTGAAAACGATTTTATACTTCGCAGCACCTCCCTCCCCAAACTTGCCTCTCTCCGCACTCTACATTGTGGACCTCCAACGATCGCATCGGTTGTCAGAGGCAGGCCTATTCAGCTCGCTTCCATTGCGCTATTTCCTTCTCTTTCTTCAGAGTGTCTCGAAGCGTTGTCGTTAAGCAGCACACCGATGCGCAGGCTCAGCGTCATGAGCTTTGATCCCTCTACACAGGACGATCTGTTACAGGAGATTGCGGAGAAGTTTCCAGAGCTTGAGGCACTGCATATTGTAATCTTGTTAAGCGAATATACAAATGTGGGTTTTCGGCATCCATGTTATTTCGATTCTGAATTGTGTACAGGATCTCTTGAAGGCCCTGGGGCCTTTATTGGCACAGTTTAAAGCTTTACAGGTGCGTCATACACACTCCACGTGAAATATATACACTGATGTTGACACAGTATATCACATTCATGGCCGCCACCGATCGAACAGCGCTGCCCGGAGAAGAACACGATATCGCAAAGTCATGGCACCAATGGTGTCCGACGCTTAAAACTATCATCCTCCCACGAGGGAGAGTCTGGTTTGAAGGAAGAACGGAATGGAGTACCTTAGAAGAAGAGGGTTAGATATCTTGTTTATATTATCATCGTCGGTGCGTTCGGTATACCACGTGAATATCATTGTATTATTACGTTACGCTCTGACTCTAATTTCTACACTGTTCGAGCGCCTGTATTGAACGTTCATAGACGCGTCATGTGGGTACTGGTGGCTCTAGGACCTGGCTCTAAGCTTCTCTCCGAACATCGGGGGAGTAGCTAACCATGGAGCATAACTATGGGGAACAACCTTCACACGAACGCAGTGGGATGAATCATACATGATTCCAATTGAAGATGTTCCTCCTCAGGCTTATAAATCAAACTTGCATGAGACATCTCTACTTTAACTCTGCATTGAACGTCGAAGACATAACAACGACTACCCGCTTTCAAAACCTGATTTGTAAACAATGCCTACCTCAGTCGAGCTTGAGGACTTCTTCCCCGTGCCTAACCCCACCGCTCTTTCGACCCTCTCGCCTAGAATGTGGGTCGGGCCCACCCCAGAGTCAACGGCGGCAGCTCGCGAAATATTGAAAGACAGCCACCAAAAGTGGCATCTTTTCTTCCTGAAGGACTATAGACCTCATAAGTGCGTTCACCGTCAACTGATTCTATGTCTGATTTGAAGCTGGGAGGGCTACCATAGCCATTCCATACATGCTATTCTTGCCTTGTGGGCTATGGGTGCAGATGTGGAAATATTGAGCGAGGCGTACAAGCACGACACCGAAATTCAGATACCTAAGTATCCTTCGCCTGACAAGATCACAAACGAGAACTTTAACGACCATCTTGGAGATCAAGAGTCAGTCTTCTCTATCCTAAATCCCCCCTTGTTGGTCACCTATGCTCACCAATGTATTCATGGTAGTTATTTTGACGCATATCTGGGGTACTTTTCAGAGGTGGTAAGAACCAAAGGCGTCATTGCTACACTTCAAGAACACATCTTCGACGTTAAAGCCAATTTTCTTCCAAGAAAAGAGGCAGATAACCAGCCGGAGATGTTGAATCGTGCTATGGATGGTATCATCCACTCTGTCATTCATTTCGGATACGGACTAGAATTTGGATTACCTGGGCTTGTGGCCGAAGGCAGGCTGCTTCTCACTCTAATATATCTCTTTTATATATTGATCATTTCGCTTTTCTGCTTCCTTCCCTGCTGCATATAGGCTGTGCATGGACGGCGGTACATTTTGCGAGTTCAAGCAAAGTCATGCCTTCCTCACTCTGGGAGGCATCCACAACAAAGAAAGGGACTTCCTCAATCTCCAATGTCGAATCCCTAACACAGAAATTCCTTGGCCTTGGTAGGAAATGGTCCCCTTCCACTACTACCTCTTCCAGCATTGGGACGGGCACTACAACTAACACGCATGCGCTCACCATCATCGCACGTATACTTAAAGACCCTCTATTTGACAAGATGGAACCTAAAGAGCATTACGAAGAAATCTACTCGAATGCCATAGACCGCTTCGGGGATTCCATAGTTAAGCATATTGGGGCATGGACATATGATCGCAGTGCGCCTGGCGAGGTGGAAAGAAAGATTGAGGAGATTGTCTGGGCAATCACTGTTATCTATGCTTGTGGTGGTTGGGGAACTGGGCAAGATGTTTTCAACGCTGATTTTTTCCAGTGAGGTTTTTTTTTTTTGGTGCCATTTTTAAGGCAATTGAATCATTTTTCTGCTTAACAGCGTGCATTTCGTCACGTCGTCTATCTTTTTACCTTCCGTCGCAGCCATCCTCACCCCTGCTAACCAAGAGATATTCCTCCGGAGCTACTTTGCCGTCTGTCTCACCTGGTGGATTGGCCACGGTCGTGCAAAGTTCGATATCCCTGCTTTCTACGGTGGCACATCCACCTTCCAGTCCTCCTCACTTTCCGCTTCAACATTGACCCCTCCTCACAAGGATGCCCTCCCCAATCCAACTTCGTACAAGGCGTCTACCCCTAATCCATGGCTTCCCATCATCCGTGATGCCCTCGTGCTCGCAGATGATCATATGCCAAAGACTATCAGGGCGCTAGCCCATTGGGGTGAGGTTCTCGGGCGAACAAGCCCTAGATCTTTCACACAGAACCAGCGTCAGAACAATGGAAAGGAAGTCATTGAATTGGATGGCGCAGAACAACTGGATGGAACACTTTTTGTAAGGGCGGCGGTGTTGACGATGGAGAGACTTGATAAGGATAGAAAGGTGAACATAAATGACACAAATTATTGGGATAGAAAAGGGTTCTATCAGTCAGGAACAGTACGGCGCGAATTCGTGCTTCCCCAGACATAAATTCAATTTAATTGTCGTCAACATGGGCTGGGTTGCAGGAAGCTTGAATAAACAGACTGTTTAGGGATAGACAAACAGAAACACCGAAATGATACCAAGATCAATTTGATAGATTCACATATGAGGGCTGCTAAATGCATGATGATTGTGGCAAAAATAGACATCTCGAGTACTACCACGTCCGGAATGGGAGCATTTCGAGACACGCCTCAATGCCAGTGTGCCCAACGTGATAAACGCTTCAGGGTTGACAGGGCTGATCTGTGTTTGATTTCCCCACCTCCACATTAGCAAGAGCACATATCCTATTCGCTTCCGATTCATGATGCTGAGCACTGATGCTAGAAGCTCGGAACTAGCAGGCTTGTAGCTAGACCAAAGCGGCGAGTATACGGTATATGAATATTGTAGATTGTTAAGACAAGGTATCCGTATATCCCACGTCAATCATATCGTAATAATCACAAGCTGCGAGAAGGCTGTCATGCTGAGTAAAAAGAGGGACAGTCGCGTCCGGATATTTAGACAAATTATCTCGCGCGTCCTTGATGTCTGCCGCCGCCTTCAGAGATGGCATCGACGCAGCCTCGGCTAACATAGTCGGAAGTATTTATGAACCTTTCCAGTGCACACGGACGCAATTATGCCCCATATTAACCCATCAATAGCCCGAATATACTACCATAATCATTGATACCCTTTAGTAATCACCTGATTTCTTTCTGCACGATCAGGCAAATTTAGCTCGCAGAAAGGCCCAATGAAACGGCAAGAGTCGACAGCGAAGCGGCCATGGGAGTAGATCTACACCGTCATTTAACCAAAGTTCGAGCTGTCCAATATAAAGCAGAACTTGGAAGTTTTTTCTGGTGACAGAGCTTATCGTGAGAGAAGCACAGTGATGTAGTCCCAGAGGCAGCATGGATATTTCGAGCATTCCTGTCAAACAATCGGTATGCCTTCTAGACATGTGAATGATTGGTGAGCCTAGCGACATGCCAACAACATGCTGATTATTAATGTCATAACACTGAAAGTTCTTAGCCGCATGCTTTCCTGGCATTCTCATCGTAAAAGCGTCGCTGAGAGATTCTTTCCCTCCGACCTCTCTAGTTATAAACACGCGGACCTCGCACAGTAGGCTGCACCATAAGGCATGAGCTCGTCAGCCTAATTAAACAACCTTTCGACACACACACACTCAAAGTAACTCGAAGCCTGGACATCGCATTATGATACTTTTCAATTACGATTGATGGCATGATTGGCATCCCATTTATTCTCAATCGAAGTATCAAATGATGCCTTGAGACCTATGTTATGGTTTGTGAAACTCTTATTTTTGTCGGGCGCTGTTAGTATGCGAATCGAGGGTGGTTGTTATTTAAAGAAGGACGTCTGAAGAACACCTTCCCAACTACCTGCCGTCATGACACCTGACGAAAGAGCCCTCCTCAATTCCCTTGGAAGCTCAATCCTCGTCAGCATTGGCGAACTAGTGGCCACAGTATTACATTTTGGTATGCGTCATATTTGAAAGTTGTCCCGCTTATCTGATACCTGTGTATCTCAGGTATCTTCTGTGTCCTGTTTTCTTTTGTAGCTTACCACTTCCTGAGGTACGCGTGCGCGGCAGCTCCTGAATCTGAGTTTGGTTGAACGAATGTCCTAGGAAGCGAAGACTTGCAGCTGTGTCGATGCGTGCATTATTTGCTACATCTGCCTTTAGCTTCGTTTGTGCTTGGACCATCTGCATGATTTATATCGCGACCACCGTAGTGTTAATCCGTGGATCACTTGTCGATAACCGTGGTATGGCTTTTGCGGACAAACAACTTTTGGCGAATGCACGCACCGCGAAGCTGCAGCTTTCCTTGGGATATATTTTTGGAGTTTTGGTTAGTCTATGCCGTTTCTTAATATTATAAGTAATCCTCTTACCTGTTCGATACAGCCAATCATCACTGACTCCGTAACAATCTGGAGAGGTGCAGTGCTATTCCCACAGCGGCGATGGGGAAGTTACTTGGCCATATTTTTGTGCTTTGCTTCGTTTGGTGTGCTACTAGTCTGCTGAAAGGCCATTTAACCTTATTTACAAATGCGCAGTGCTCAACATGGTCAATACAGCAATATCTACACGCGAATCGATTTTTGGTGATATACCTTTCGATGCCGCACGCATCACTAACATTCTGGATAATTCGAGTGTCATTCTTTCCCTCGCAACAAACGCGGTCGTCACTGGCTTTGTCGCCTACGGCGTATGGTAACGTAGTGTCTGAGATATATGCATCAAGCCTCCCTGACATCATCCGCAGGGAATACAGAAAATTTCTTATCAACAGTCTTCATATGGAACAACGATTACAATTCCGTGTTTACAAGATCATGAGGCTCCTGGTCGAGTCTGGTTTCACTTACTGCGGACTACAGGTATGTTAAAACCTTGAGTTGCCCGTGTATAAAGCTCAATATGCCTGAGGCAATAACTGTTGCTCTCTTCTTTGTACCGCAAACAAAGCCTTTAAGCGTTGGGCTGTTCTTATCCAACAGCTTCTTTTTTTCATACGTCATGTGGTCTGTGAGTAAAACAATGTTACTTCCTCGAACGATGGTTGTAAACCCAATTTGTCCATCGTACCACAGGCAATATATCCCACTCTAATTTTGTTCCTCGCCAAGCAAAAGGGCCAGTTTCAAGAGACATACACCCACCATAGTTCAGACGAACCGGAAGCAGTAGTTGAGAAGCTCTCAGCGGAAGATTAATTGATCCCAGAACCAGATTTTACATCCAGTGACGGCTTGTCGTGTGGAAAATGTAACGGTATCATGTAACTGGTAATGTAGTATATGTGTGCAATCCGCGGTAGATGTGCACGTCGCAGGCTAGGATGCTTCTTCTAAAGACAATGAGGGACAGGCGAACAGAAAACAAAAGTACTCAAGGATGTTACCACTAAGTCAAACTACATTTTCATAGCCATTCCAGTATATTTACAATTCATTTACAATTCGAATAATTAACCGCCCCCGCTGGTAGAGCTCTCTTTTCTTTCCTGACGAAGCTTTTCCACGTAGATGAATGTCACCATTATTGTCGGGACAATATCCTCGCCTGCTGCGCATATCTCAAGTGAGCCGTGGTTACGTATTTGGATTAATGGCCGATGATATATAGCTGCTGGTGCTTTAGCATGATCTGCAGTGGCTAGCTGTTTCGAAAATTCATATTTAAATCATCGAGAAATAGTGGCAAGACCCACGCTTGAACTCATCGCACCGAGACGCCACTTATATTCTCGACCATTGGGTGCGGTAAACACTCGATCTCTAAGAAGATCAGCACAAGAGGTAGCAAACCATGGTCGTGATAGCAAGTCGCTCACCGTCCAAATGAACTCAGCCTTCCTTTACCTTTACGAAAAAAGGATTTGGTCTCAATCTCGTTACCTTGAAATCGTAAAATGCTAGATCGAATTGAGTGGTGCTCGACTTGTCCGATGACTTCAAACTTGTTGCTCATATCCCCAGGATCGTGATTGGGCACGACACGCTTTATTGTCGACGTTCGTGTGCCAATGGACATAGGTGTTTCAACTTGGTAGAGCACTTGACCGAGTTCATTTGTGTACACCGAGTTCCAGGGAGAACGATGAGAAAGGTAGAGGTGCATGATGTTCCTACAAAGAATAGATGACACTGCAAAATGTAGAGCTGAGGGCCGTGCAAAAGTCACTTCTACCAATCTGAGGAACAATTGAAGGTCGTATAAGGATTGATGGTATTATTGATTTGTTTGATGGGATTATTGCTTACGCAAGTGTGTCGTTAGATTATATTGTTTGGCTTGCCAGATATTACGAATCACGCGCAGGTCGGGCAGCTCCAATTATCGAGTCTATCGGCAGCTGGGATGGCATCTAGGCCGTTAACTTGCGGACAACCGAATTTTGAGATATATGGCTGTGGTTGAAGATGTTGCGCAGGAATATATTCCCATATTACTCGGTGGGTGCTGGTGAGCCTACTGTATCAATTCATCGAACAAACACACCCTCCATGCTCTCAATCAAGATTCGGAGTCTATTGCATGACACGGTTTTTCGCATCTGACTTTTGTGTTGATTATCATGCATTGATCAGCCCTAGCAGATACTTACACGCATCGAATCGAATCGGACACTAAACTATCAGCATGCCTATCTATCAATAGTTTGCCTAATGATGGGGAAACACATCTTGGGATGAGGGAGAAGATTCTCACATCGCTGCCGTGTTGCAATTTCAAGGCGGAACCTCTATCGCGTAGTGACAAGGAACAAAATCTTGTTGAACCACATACAGCTGCAATACGATTGTGGCGAGGCTTACAACTATAAATCAGGGAACCCGATAGCCACTTTCAATTGGGCTCCAGTTTTGAGCAGGCTGAGCTTACCATATTATACAGCTGCTGATCTCGTTGGAAGTGGTGACATTCCCGGCGTTTCCCTTGTACCCCCATCATCTTATCAGCAAACTTTGTTTGAACACAGTCTTCGGCCTGATCGAGCGGAACGAGTGTATCGGAAACCGACATGTGGACAGATCCGGATAACGGACATTGCGGGCCTAGATCTGCCACCTTTAGGGAGTCCAAAACGCATTTCATCCGAATATTGGCACTGATGTCTTGTCAAGTAGCAAGACGGTGTTTCTCATACTAGACGGCCGTATGAACCTGTTTGGAGATGAAACAAGGCCCTTGTACCTTGAATCTTTGCATCCAGTACATGCTGGCGGGGTTTGTACTCTGCTTGATATACAGACATCAGTTTGATCATACCTCCCAATCAGACATAGGCATGCAAACTGTCATCAGTAGGAGACGGTGGTTGTGAATACTTCGAACTTTTGGACAGATCAAGAGATCTGTTAAACACCGGACTTCTTTTGGTGAGACTCGCACTGGGTTTCCTTATATCTATGTCTCTAGAATGATCATACGGCACAAGATCCTGCCCTCTCTCAAAGCCAGTCGTTTGACTACCAACGCCACCCTTTTGGCCATGGAGATACATTCTCAGGGCAGTCCCACGAGCATTCCTTACTACGTTTCGGTTTTCGCTACCGCAACTATTCTCTATGGTAAGTATTTCAATCACACCGAAATAAACCGTACTATAGACATGTTATCTTTACTAGGCATGTTCGTACTACTCTTTTATCTCTCCACTTCCACCGCCGTGTTAGTTTTTCAAGTTCTACGCATCACTGATGCGGCCTGATTTTGTGAGACAGCCACCAGTGCACCAGGACATTGGTCGAATGGACTATGATTGTTGTGACGTTTATCACCTTCCTCTTCTCACTGGTATACTATACCTCCTACTTTGTATACATAATTTTCTCTGTCAACAAAATGGTTCACATCAGCGGTCATGGGTCACTGTCGATGGATAGCCTGTTCTACATTGACCGTGGCATTTTTACGCCAGGAGGAGTCACGATATGGGCACAGGAACTGATTGTAAGCGTTCTCCACTTTTGATTGTTTTACGCTCTTTTTTATCTCTAACTACAGCAGGTTTGTACCGGCGTAATAGCCATCTGGAGGGTCTGGGCTCTAGGCGATATCCTATCATGGGTCGTGGTTGCTCCGTTGCTACTCCTTTTTGGGATGTGTAGTAAGCGTTATCCTTTTCTTGTGTACTTTGGTGCACATACCTTTCATCCAGGAAGCTCTGTTTGGCTTTTGGACCTTGTGTTTACCCCACACTCGTCCCAAAGGGTGCTAGCCATACCGACTGATAGGCTTGTTAACGGACTGTTTGTTGCGAGTAGGGTCCTTTCCCTCGCAATCAGTGCTATTTCTACTATCATGTTCGCATGGCGATTGCACTCACGTCACAGGCTCACAGTCAAAGCGAGAGGTAGCATGCAGTATGGTTCACAAAGATGGCTTGTCTTTGTCCGGTTTGGTCTCGTGCATTTTGTGCTTTCAGTAAGTCTAGCTGTATGGACTCAGCAACCAGAGCAGTCACAGATGGCTGATGGATTCCCAAGGTCGTCTATATCATTCTTTCATCCTCTATGTTCAAGATGGGGTATGATTATATTGGCTATTTTGATGCTTTTATTCTTACATCAGGCATGCAATTGACTGTGAGTTCGCGACCCATCAATCATGGCGACCGTTCCTGACTTTCGTATCACAAAGGCTATATATCCCGTGGTAGTGACTCTTGTTGTCTGCAAAATAGAGAAGGCTCAAACGATGACATCGACCAGTAGCTGCAGAGTCGGTGTCTAATCCCCTTTGCCAACAAGAGATCTGCAACATCGAGCTAGTTCTCGCGAGCCGGGTAGAGTCAAATATTAACGCGCTACAAAAGCAAGTGCCACACTTGTATTAAAAACGGGGGCATCGGAGAGTCAAGAAGGGCCAAGCGGTTATTACTTGGCGTTGTCAAACGACGCACGTCGAATTCTCATTTGGCCATGATAAAAGGTTGACACAACCCCTGCCATCGTAATATGCGAAGTGACCAGGTGTGAATGGTACTGAAATCGATAGCCATTATAGCTCATAGACTATCAATATGTGACTATTCCCATTCCTTCTTGAGCTGAAAATACCATTCAAAGTCTGTATGGCGTAATTTTGTGGCAAACTAAAGTATCGCAGGGTGAATGACACAAACGGGCATACGTTGAAATGTTGTCATCTATAAAACGAGATCTGATCGAACTTGTCCACTATTTTGTTCAGAATGAGGCAAACGGGTGGCTCAAAATGGGCTATACCTATAATGCCTTTGAGCTCCATACCGTAAGCCCTGATTATGACGCGTCTTATTACAGTATAGCGCTGTCATATCCATACCGTGAGAACGTAACTGTGCGGACTCCTTGTCTTTGAGATGGGTAGGAAGCCCTTTTCCGAGTTGATCGTAGACGATTGTTGGTATCGTATTTGGTGGCGAGATCAGAAAAGACGAAGTCGCATGCTGAGATCATGTACTGTCGATCATCTTGACGAACATTGGTAATGATGCATTGATAGCTGACTCTGATGACAATTGGGTGTTTTCTGGTATCAGCTAGTCCCGCTGAACCTTCCTACTGGGCGGTATAGTAGGAGACAAGAGTTCTAAGCTCAAAAGCGAACTAGATGATAATTAGAATTGACATTACGGTGCTGGTCCAAGCTGACTCTTACCAACCTTGGGTCCGCTTGTGCCACCAGGTGAAGCATCTAAAAGATTCTGATTCTGATTGTTTTTGTCCAGCTGGGGCTTCGGCAGAGCTGGGCTTGTTGTCCGAGAAAATGATCATCGATGGGATTGTCGTGAGGTCATTTACAAGACGCAACATAAGCATAATGTTGGTTTTAAAATCGTCGTGGCCATGTTGCTATAGATGGTGAACAGAAGGAAAGATGTTATCGTCAACTTACATGGGATATAGCTATAAATCCGGAGCAAGTACTACCGGCCGTACACAGTTGGCCGACCATTTTTAATTATTTGAAGCGCATGCTCGATGATGCAAATAGGACGTGGGTGGCGTCCATCCATCTGATATGTCGTCGTTTAATCTGCGACGATGAATCTCGGCCAGAGCATCGGCTATTTGTACTTGTTTTCATACGTCAATGTGACTAGTTACGTAATGGGAAGTCAACAAACTAATGCCATGATACGCTGTCCAAAATTTCTTGACTGGAATGTCCCGGCGTTGGGAAACTCCTCTGGATACCTGAACTATCGGGCTTGCATTGAAGAAGACGTTGTCTGGTGACGCTTTGGTGTGACAATTATTATATCCCCAATTCTATGATGGTGCTGATGACGTTATCGTTTTCGACAAGGAAATGCACCCCGTCTGTTGACTAGAAAGTGCAATGAGGGTGGAGTAGAGAAGAGGCTGGTTGGCTCATCGTCGGTTCTAACGTTCCAGAGTCACGAGATTTTATTTCTGCCCCACAACCGCCTCCATAAAAACAAGACGTCCTTAGACCTGCCTAATAGCAATCACAAACGATACCACATCCTCATGATTCTGTTTCCAGTTCCGTCTTCTCCTCCCTCAGCGCTTGTACCTACACCGTGGCCTGGGATTACTCCAGAGTCCACGGCGGCTCTCCAGGAAGTATTGAACGACAATCATACACGATGGGATATATTCTTTAATGAAAAAGGATTTCACAAGTATATTGCATATTAAATAATTGGCTGCTAAGGCTTACACAGCTCTTTCGTAGTCACTCGTCTCATCGTGCCATTGCAATCTGGGCGCTTGGGGCGGCAGGCGATGTAGTAAAGGCTGGGTATGAAGAAGATTGTAAATTTCAACGTCCAGCTTTCGACTCACCTGGACCTATTACATCCAAGAACGTGAAGGATCACTTTGGAGACGAGAGGTATTAATATTTTCTTCCATGGGTGACCCCAATGTTTTGACATTCATACCGTTGCAGATATTATCGGGCGTACCTAGCTTTTTACACCGATGTAATTCATGAGCAAGGCATAGCTGCTGCACTCGAAAAGTATATTTTTTCCAAAGACATGAATGTGGACACGATGTCCGGAAAGCAGCCTCAAATGTTCAATCGTCTCTTGGGCGGTCTCATTCACCCCATGATCCACATCGGGTATGGCCTCGAGTTTGGTCTGCCGGGCATGGTCGCTGAAGGTCTGGATGCATACGTGATGTTTTGGGTCTTGCATTGACGTCAACTGAGGTTAGGTTTGGCAGAGACTACCGTACACTCGGACAACCGTGCAGCCCACATCTCTTCTGACTTCTTTGATTTCAAGGACGCATCAAAGGGCGCAGCGGACACTCTTTCCCATGTCAAGAATCTTATCATATCTCAATCCGAGCCATCCAACAAGACTGCCAGTAAAGTCCACGTTTTTACAATTCTACAACGCATTTTGGACAGTCCCGAGTTTCGTATAACCCCCGACACGGGAGATTCTTTACTTGTGGCTACGATGAAGCAGCATGGCTCGGCTCTTTTGAAACATATAGTCGACTGGCGAGTCGATCCTACCAATTCGCGTGACATAGAAAGCAAGATCGAGCAACTTAGCTGGATGAATTCCATGCTGTTCGGTATTGGGGGATGGTCAAAAGACAAGCCTTTCAGCGCAGATTTCTTTCTGTGAGTGTCACCATTTCATTCCACGCTGTTGGCTTACCGTAGATTTCAGAATGCACCTTGTCACATCGTCCATTTTCCTTCCATCATACATTGCTCATCTGACTCCTGCTTCCCAAGAACATCTTCTCCGGGGATACCTTCTTGTGTCGCTCGGTTGGTGGGTAGGGCGTGGCCGTCCCAACATCAACATCAAAGCATTTTATGAGTCGACCTCTCCTTATCCTCTACCTTCGGGAACACTCCCAACTCCCCACAAGAAAGCTCTCCAACCAGCAGACCCCAAGAAAGGCATTACACCTAATGCATGGTTCCCCATCATCGAGTCTTGCGTTACACATTGGGACGATCATCTGCCTAAGCTTCAGCGTACCCTGGGGCACTATGCTCGATTGTACGGGACGCGAGAACCCAGAGATGTGAATTTCAAGGATACGGGGTTACCCGATGCGGATGTATTGGACGGGTCTCTGTTTATCAGGATTTCTGGGTTGGCCGCAAAAAGGATGGGAAGGGTAAGAGAGGGCGAGGCACCTGGTAGTTTCTGGGACATGAGTGGCTTCTTCAATGATTGATGTACGAATAACTTTGGTTGAGGTCTGAGTCGTAGGCTGTAGCAAAAGTAATGACAAGGGGTAATATTCATCAGAGTGACTATTCACTTATAAGCGCCTGGTTGCTATACAACCGCCGGTTTACTGCCTTCACGAATTCTGGATCGCCATCTTTGACCAGTATTGACAAGTCTTACCGTTATCGTTGTTAGGCCCTATAGCCTATAGGTTAGGTTAGGCTCGCCCTGGTTGACCGATCTAGAGAGCGACCGCACCATGCACGATATGAGATGTGGAGCAGTATCATGATGATGATATTTCTTACTTCTTCTAATGCTCCTTGGAATCCGGCCTGCCTACTATACGGAGCATCACAACAAAATGAGGCCCAAATCAAATCAATCAACACCGCACTTGGCCCGGTACAAAGCCACATGCATCCGTCCGATGACGTTGTGTCGGATTGGGAAGTCGATATTCGCGGAGTAGAATTGAAACTTAGGCTGAGAAGAGTATAGCGATAGTTTCGTTATGTTACTCCAGAGCTACCTAAAATTAGTTGTAAACTGTTGTAAACCTTGCAAAGCAGTCTGAGTAATTTGCAATGCGGACGCTGCAGTCGCGTGTCAACAACCCGAATATATCAACAGTCTGTAGCCGATCTCGCGGGCAAGTTGATTCCCCAAGGGTACATGGACTTCCTCATGACGGTCATTAAGCTTCCCGATTCAGCCGGCTCTGATGCATCAAATTCTATTAGCGCTTCTTGTAGCTTTTAAAAGCATCTCTCTTATTCGGGGTTGCTTTGTCTCCACCCCAATCACCTCGTGCGAGATGTCGACCGAAAAAATCGAGAAAGACGCCAGCAGTTATGACGAGGAGAAACAGCAGCGGAAGATCGATCTTAGCAATAACGTACAGGCAAAGTTAGTCATATACTTGCAAATAGATACACTCAGGTGTTCACACTTGGTCGTGCAGGATTCAAAACCCTTTGCACGGGATCCCAAAGGCGAAGTTGCTTGCACAAGTGGAGGCTTTCGCACAAGAGAAAGACTTGGGAAGCATCACGACATTCCTTAAGAAGGGCGCTCTACTGGCGCAAAACCCAGCGGGGTTTGAAGATATACCAGAATTGGATGAGACCGATAAGGAGGTTATTCGCAGAGAAAAAACTCGTTAGTTCCCCTTTCGATGGGTTGGCCAACTTACGAAATTTTGGGGCAGACAAATGGAGTCAGCCACGTGATCTTTATCTAACAGTCGTCGTTTGCAGTCTCGCCGCTGCCGTACAGTACGTGATTCCATCTCCATATTCTTTTCGTTGAATAAGCTTCTGTTGTGTACAGAGGCTGGGATCAAACAGGCTCGAACGGGGCAAACTTGTCATTTCCTCACGAGTTTGGCATTCCAACTGACCGTGGTGTGCCCAACCAAATAAGGAACGAGTGGATCGTTGGTACGATCAATGCTGGGTACGATTCGCCCTCGGACCATGTTTCTTCGCAGTGTTGACGTATAATGTAGTCCTTACATTGCATCTTGCCTCGTAGGATGCTGGCTTACCGACCCATTGAATCACTTCTTTGGACGCCGTGGCACCTTATTTTTTTGTGGCATCTTCTGTATATTCGCTGTCCTTGGTCAGGGTTTCTGCCAAACATGGCCTCAGCTCTTTGTGAGTACCGGATATCTTTTGTCAATTCACCTTTCTCATGTTATGCAAGGTTTGCCGACTTCTTCTAGGTTTAGGAATGGGCCCGAAAGCTACGACTTCTCCTGTATTTGCCGCAGAAAACACGCCAGCCAGCATCCGAGGTGGCCTCGTTATGTCTTGGCAGCTGTGGGTATGTATTCACAATGAAGATTTTTGATCTCATACTGATTTTATACCCGTCCAGACGGCATTCGGTATTTTTCTGGGTTTTACTGCTAACCTCATCCTCTTTCAAGTCGGGAATATCGCTTGGCGTCTACAGCTTGCCTCTGCCTTCATTCCCGCTGTCCCACTCACTCTTGCAATCTTTTTGTGCCCTGGTCAGTCCTTCAACACTTCCAGCTGCTTGCTTACTTAGCATCTTGTGCTTGTAGAATCCCCGCGCTGGCTGATGAAGAAAGGCCGTTATCATGACGCATACGAATCCTTTAAGCGTCTGCGCAATACCGAGTTACAGGCCGCGAGGGATTTATATTACGTGCATCGTCAATTGACCGAGGAATTCGCTGTTCTAAAGGGTTCCAACTATGTCTCTCGCTTTTTCGAACTCTTCACCATCCCCCGCGTGCGTCGCGCGACTCTTGCAAGTTTCGTTGTCATGATTGCGCAGCAAATGTGTGGTATCAACATCATCGCCTTCTACTCCTCTACCATTTTTGCCAACGCTGGGTACACTGTCAAGCAAGCCCTTCTCGCATCATGGGGATTTGGTCTCGTCAACTGGTTGTTCGCATTTCCTGCTGTCTGGGTAGGGTTTCTACTTCTACTTTTCTTTTCAACGTCCCTAATCCCTGTGATGTAGACCATTGATACGTTCGGCCGCCGAAACTTACTACTATTCACCTTCCCGAATATGGCATGGACCTTACTTGCCGCAGGCTTCTGCTTCTTCATTCCGGCTGGTAACGGCGCTCGCATACCTTGCATTGCCTTGTTTATCTTCCTCTTTGCAGGTAAACATCCAGCATACGCTCCTAGTAATCTTACTAATAGATAACTAGCTTTCTATTCTCCTGGGGAAGGCCCGGTACCATTTGCGTACTCTGCTGAAGTCTTCCCTTTAACGCACAGAGAGATGGGAATGTCTTGGGCTGTGGCTACGAACCTTTTCTGGGCATCTGTACTCTCTTTGACGTTCCCGCGCATTTTATCTGCTTTTACAGAGGTTGGAGGTTTGTGTACAACCTGTTGTTTTCATGACAGTCTACTGATCACATTCGCCTCAACTATAGCATTTGGTTTCTATGCTGGCCTCAATGTGGCTGCGCTTGTTATGATTTTCCTTCTGATGCCAGGTAAAGAGTGCTCTCATCGCTTCGCAACGCTTATCTGTCCTAATGTTACGCCTTTGGTAGAAACAAAACAACGTACTCTCGAAGAACTAGACTACGTCTTTGCCGTGCCCATGAGGCGACATATGGGTTATCAAGTCAAAACATTCTTGCCTTACTGGATTAAACGTTACGTTCTCTTTCGTAAGACTGAACTTCAGCCGTTATACAACTTTGACGAAGTTGAGAGTATTACCGTGTTCGAGAAGGGTGTCGGCCATTAAGCCATGAACGTGGCATCCATATATCGTATCAGTGTACTACATGTTTTTCTCCAATATTGATATATTGAACGCACAGGGGTCCTTTGAGCCATAGAGGTGACGAAGACATCAGTTTTCCTTGGACAATGTACACCAGTATCAAATATCAAGGCCTGGTATAACCTCGCACATACAATTCAAGACTTGGGCACCACAGCGTGTAATTCCGACGGATTTTGTTTCGTGAACGTTGACAGGCTTTGCTTGGTGCTCGTACATTTTCCCACACGATATCAACCCACAGGTTCTCTCGTTCTCTCTTTCCTCTTTTCCCACTAGCTTGGCAACTTCGTCATTTTTCTCTCTGCACTTAGTACCTGACCGTTTTTTCACAGCGACAATGCACCCGAGTACATCAATTTCCAACCACAGCGCCCATAGACACACTTTTCTTGGGAGTCGTCAGGGTCCGGAGGTCTACATTCTTCGCACCTCTAGCCTAGCTGTGCAATTAACCCTCGTCTCTGTTCCCTCATGCGACACAGCTTGAATACTACACGAGCGCTTGTTGGCCGTAAGTTAGTTATGCTTGACGATCTTCCTGCCTAGGACGTTATCGAGTATTGTGGGATTTTCTTGCCTCGGTTAGTAGTACCCACGAGATCCAAAACGGTTAGCATATGTGTACCATCACAAAACGCGTACTATATCATGGCACTATGCGGCTAACAATGATGAATCTATCGTGTGAGGAACATTCCTTCTTTGTTGCTTTACTTGCGTCTCATTGGTTCGAGCTCTGCCAAATATATGCTCGCATTCTAACCATATGCTTACAGTAACAAGTGTATCACCTCCCTGATGGACGAGTGGAAGCTTCCACCCTGAAACCCGGAAGAAGCGGTGTGTTTCTCGCTGGCTCCAAGATTAACAGAGCTCGCGATGAGATCAGCTCGAATTCTAATCCCACACTAGTCACGTTTTTGGATATCCACCGAATTAGCCATTCAGGCGACAGCTTCTACAGCGCCTATGGACAGGATCTCTAGTGACTCTGACATATCCGGTGCTGGAGACCACCATCAACGGCGGTATCCCGTGAGTAAGTGTTGCCACACCTCTTGAACAAGGATTTTCTTCCCAAGAGTGGGTGGTGAGCATTCGGAAGGCTATATAATGAGACACATCCGACTTGTAAAATGCACCCGATATGACTCCAGACGAACGAGCCATCCTTAAACAGATCGGAGAGGGTCTTCTATACAACTTGTGCCTTTTGGTAGGCATGATGATACCTTTAGGTGAATCCGTTCAAGCATTCCCGAGTGAACTAATCACACTCATCCTCTCCAAGGAATATTCTTCGTTTTGTGTACTGCAACAACCCATATTACAATGTGTGTATCCGCATTATATTTATCGTGTTGCGACCCCCTAGCCTGCATTCTAGCAAACGCGGCTTCAAGTCCAATTCGATACTTGCTTTGACTGTGCTATCTGTTTTATGTTTTCTCGGCGCTTGTTTCTGCTTCTTTGACTGCCTAACGTGCACTGTTTTGGTGATTCGAATTCTCATAGATGAATTCGAAGTCTCTCTGGCAGAGAAGCTTAGACTGGTCAGTCATCGTATAGCATTGTTAGACATCCCCCTTGGTTTTATGAATGGATTATTGGTATGTCTAATAGTTCCCATTCTGCATCCCATCTCACTTGGCATAGCCGATTATCAATGACGGTGTAACCATTTGGAGAGGCGCAGTGCTATTCCCCTCGAATCGGTGGGGAACCAGATTAGCGCTATTTTTGTGTCTAGCAGGACTAGGTGTGTTTGCAACTCCCCATACATGGTAGATGTTGACCTCAACTCCAGTGGTTGTACTCACTGAACAAGGACTTATCATCCACAAATTGGCTTCTACCACCAACCCGGGCTCCTTGTTCCCTCCTCTAGATGCCGTGAGCTTCATCCTGTCTTTTGCAACAAATCTGGTTGCCACAGCTTTCATTTCCTATGGCGTATGGTAATAGACATCGTCATGTATTTTGGATCTGTCTAATCTCTTTCTCAGGTCGTACAGGAGAGTTCTTCTTGCAGGGCTTGATAAAGGAGAACAACGACAATATCACACTTACAAGATCCTGCGCCTTTTGGTCGAGTCAGGTCTGGCTTATTGTGCAATACAGGTCTGTGTATATCCTCATTATACCAGCAACAAGTGCTTGTATTACTTTAGGCGTTTGTAGTAACATTTGGATTCGTGCATCCACCAACGTCTGGTCTGGGTGCACTGAGGCTTGTTTTCAGCGGCCTCTACATGTTATACGTTATGAGTTCTGTGAGCACAATTCCCCTGGATGGCTGGTTGCTAGTTAGCACTGACCTTCTAATCTAACTAGGCCATGTACCCGACTCTCATAGCGTTCGTTATCAGACAGAAAGGCTCCTACTTAGATACATATACCCAACATTCTGTATATGATGATTCTACACCATATCCATAAGGTCTTTGAGCTATCTATGTCGGAGCGTTCTGGTCCGGAAATCATCTCTACGAATAACGGTAACCTTTCGCATACTCGTCAAATATTCAGGCAAAGCGCTTGTCATTGCAATAGTCGCAAACAGACAGCCATTCTCCGATGCATCAAGATGATTTTCGTCTGTGTTCGCGGCTGATAAAGTACTTATGTGCGTATATAGTCCAGACTGGCTTCAAAGTCATAATGCACGGTCGGCATCGTCTTTACTCTAGTGTGTACGTCGTGCCTTGAGTGCCAGTGTCAATGTCCTTTGGTGTCACTGGTGTTCTACATCTACCCTACAAGTGCTCATTTACTGACAGGCAGCGAGTAATTCAATTGCCCGGTCTATCTGCGGCGTGCAACCAGATCTCTTGGCTGTGAAAGAGTGATCTTTGTCAAATGTAAGCGGTTAGACATCTATCGGGGTTGGCCTATATAATATAGACCGACCCCGCTTGTACCAAAGCACCCACCCACAATATGGATAAGATCAAGGACCTTGGCACCGAAACGATATTTGAGCTCATCGAGCCTGGTACGTTCAACTAAATGAGGTGGAATTATTATGGTTGAGCATTCTGGTAGTTGTTAGTACATTCATGCCCTTGTTGGCAGCGAAACAGGCAGAGATAGAACAAGTGCCAAGAGCCACATTCCAGTATGGGCTAACGAAGCGACACCAGGTCCGTCAGCGGTGTGTAAAGTGTTGTCTTCATTTTTCTTACATAGCGTTGCTTGTAGCTTGATATTTACTACCCAATAACGCCCGACCCGTCTGGTAAAACGAAGATCCTCGTTTTCCTATATGGCGGTGGGTTCGTAACTGGCGACCGACAGATGCCTCCGCCAGCAAGTCTTGCTTATGCAAACATTGGGGCATATTTTGCGCGTCGAGGTTTCATCACCGTCATTCCAGATTACCGACTCGTACCCGAGGCCATATTTCCAGGAGCAGCTGAGGATGTACGGGATGCTATAGTCTGGGTGATTGAGAACCCTCAACATCTCGTGACACCAAATACGCCGAACCCAGACACGCAGGGTATTTTTTTAAGTGGACACTCTGCGGGAGCTGTGCATGCCTTTACGGCGCTTGTTGTCCCTGAGACTGTTGAGCCTGCAATCTTCCGATCTCGTATTGCTGGACTGATATTGTGTGGTGGAGCGTATCATGTCAATGGCCTGAGCCAGGATGATATGTTATGGGGGTTTGTGACTAAACATTACGGAGGCGCGGAAGGTCTGAAGAAGAATGTACCCATTGCACTTCTGGAGAACGCTTCCGATGGGACGGTGTCGGCCTTGCCACGTATGGTGATGGTGATGGCGGAAAAGGAACCCAAATGGATGATGGACAGCGGAGAGGAATTTAGGGTGATGTACGAGAAGCGTACCAGCCAGAAGGTACCGATGATTGTGGGTAAAGAGCATAATCATTTGAGCTTATATTGGGCAGTATCGTCTGGGGAAGGTGAAGACTGGGCGGAGGAGGTGATCCAGTGGATTGGTTCATGAGTTATCATGTGTCTGGATTTCGCACCCTCAGTACCGTACTATGAATAAACTCTTCATTCTCATTCTTTAAGTCGGGCATGTGATTTTGATGCGACCGGCGGTACATATAAAGCAACCTACAAGTTATCCATCTCACGGAATATGGATAAACTGCGAGGCCTCGATGATGATACCGAAGATTCTTCTGCGCTCGTCCATCCTGGTACGTTCCATTTGCTTTTAGGAGACCATGGCGACGGCTGAGTACGGTGTGCAACATGTAGTGATCGGTATATTCATGCCTTTGTTAGAGGCGAAGCGGGCAGAGATAGAACAAGTGTCGAGGACCACATTCCAATATGGGCCTACGAAGCGACATCAAGTCCGTTGAATGTTGGCACCAAATGTCTTCATTATCTCTAACTTTACACATCACTAGCTTGACGTCTATAACCCGACTACGCCTCACCCGTCTGGTACAACAAAAATTCTTGTTTTCCTTTACGGTGGAGCGTTCGTATCTGGTGACCGACAGATGCCTCCGCCAGCGAACCTTACTTATGCCAACGTTGGGGCATACTTCGCGCATCGAGGTTTCATTACTATCATCCCAGACTATCGACTTGTTCCCGAGGCTGTATTTCCAGGAGCAACCGAGGACGTGCGGGATGCTATAGTCTGGGTGATTAAGAATCGCCAACATTTCATTACACCAACTACTCCGAACCCAGACACACAGAACATCTTTTTGAGCGGGCACTCGGCAGGCGCTATCCATGCTTTTACATCATTTGTCATTCCAGAGACTGTCGAACCTGAAATATATCGATCTAGCATTGCCGGACTTATACTATGTGGTGGAGCGTACCATTTCAACTACCTACGGCCCGATGGGAGGCTGCACGGCAATGTAATCCAGCACTATGGTGGAGCGGAAGGTTTGCAGAAAAACGCCCCGATTACTCTTTTTAATAGTGCTTCCGATGAGACGGTTGCGGGCTTGCCACGTATTGTGATGGTTATGGCTGGAAAGGAGCCGAAATGGCTTCTAGAGACGGGAGAAGAGTTTAGGGAGGTGTATAGGAGACGTACGGGCAAGACGATGCCGCTGATTGTGGCGAAAGACCATAACCATTTCAGCTTTTACTGTGCGGTGTCGTCCGGGGAAGGGGAGAAATGGGCAGAGGACGTGGTTCGGTGGATCAGCGCATAACTTCGTATATTCTTCGTCTACCGTTTGTTACCAACGTCCTATAAATACAGCAAATGCTTATCCATTCGCGTCCTCGCAGTGTTCTCGCTGCGCAGAGATGGTGGCTGCGGCATGTGACCTTGATGCATGATAGGCTGCTTAGATCTTTGTCAGGTGTGGGTGATTTTAGATCTTTCTGGGGGTATATGTAAAGCGTTGTACCATTCAACATCCCCGTTCCGACTCACCCTGGGAGATATGAATAAACTTCAAGGCCTTGACACCGAGAATATTTTTGCGCTCGTCGAACCTGGTACGTTCCGTTTGATTTCAAGGCGGGATAACTATGAATAGTCATTACATATAGTCCTTGGCGCGTTCATGCCTTTGTTAGAAGCGAGGCGTGCAGAGATCGAACGAGTGCCAAGGACCACGTTCCAATACGGGCCTGCGAAGCGGCATCAAGTATGTTGAATTTTGGTATTGGATGTGAATTTTAGCTCTTACCTGACATTACTTCCAGCTCGACATCTACTACCCGATCGCACCCCATCCTTCTGGTAAAACGAAGATTCTCGTTTTTATATATGGTGGCGGGTTCGTGACCGGTGATCGTCAGATGGCCGCACCTGCGACCCTCTCGTACGCCAACATCGGGGCATATTTCGCGCATCAGGGTTTCATCACTATTATCCCAGATTACCGGCTCGTACCCGAGGCCTTGTTTCCAGGAGCACCCGAGGATGTGCGAGATGCCATAGTGTGGATAATCAAGAATCCACAACATCTCACAACCCCAAATACGCCGAATCCGGACACGCAGAATATCTTCTTGAGCGGACACTCGGCGGGTGCCATCCATGCCTTCACGTCACTCATCATTCCCGAGACCGTCGAACCTAGAATATTTCGATCTAGCATTGCTGGACTTATATTATGTGGTGGAGCGTACCACTTCGACCGCGTGCAGCCTAGCGAGATGTTATATGGATTTGTAGATCAGCACTATAGCGGCGCTGAAGGTGTAAAGAATAAAGTCCCGCTCGCTCTTTTAGAGAATGCTTCTGACGAGACAGTCGCGGCCTTGCCACGTATCGTAATGGCCATGGCTGAAAAAGAACCGAAATGGCTTCTAGATACAGGAGACGAGTTTAGGGCGGCTTATGAGAGACGTACAGGCAAGGGGATTCCGCTGATTGTAGCTAAAGGGCACAATCACATGAGCTTTCATTGTGCGCCGTCGTCTGGGGAAGGGGAGGAATGGGCTGAAGAGGTTATCGGGTGGATTGGGAAATGAGTGCACAATTGTGGCTGTGTCTCATGCAAAATCATTCACAATATCACTAGGCCTATCCCAGTACATCAGCTAGTTATTCATATTTCAAATTTTATGCTAGTATGTAACGAACAGTCTGTTTTTATCGAAAGCTCGTAGTAGTCGGACTCTCGTTCCCGTGAGTGATCCATTTTGATAAGGAAAACTTACAAACAACCGTTTCAGGTGACACAGGAAATCGCAAATCGGGGACTATGAAGCAACCTGCAATGTGACCTCCCCATTTCAACTAACTCTCGAGGTATGCACCAATTTCAAGGCCTCGAAACCGAAAATACTTTTGGACTCTTCGAGCCTAGTATACCCTAGTTCGTTATTGTTAAGATTTTAATTAATGGTATGTGACAGCCGTCAACACGCTCATGCCCTTGTTAGAGGGGAAGCGGGTAGGGATAGAACTATCGCCGAGGGAGAATTCCAATATGGGCCTACAGAGCGACGTCAGCTGCACCGAATTCTAAATGATACCATTGTATCTTACCTTATACTGCTCATAGCTTGACATCTGTCACCCAAACGAGCCTCCTCCTTTTGGCAAAACGATGATTCTCTCGTTTACCTTTATGGCGGGGGATTCGTAACTGGCGACCGATAGATGCCTCCGCCAGCAAATCAAATCTTACATATGCAAACATTGGGGCATATCTTGCGCGTCGAGATTTCATCACTGTCATTCCAGATTATCGACCCGTACTCGAGGCCATATTTCCAAGAGCAGCTGAGGATGTACGGGATGCTATAGTCTGGGTAGTCAAGAACCCGAAACGATAAATACACCATACCCAGATACGCAGGGCATTTATCTAAGTGGCCGCTCTGCTGGAGCTGTGCATGCCTTTACATCGCTTGTCATTCCAGAAACCGTTGAGCCCAGAATCTTCCGATCTAGTATTGCCGGGCTTATATCATGCGGCAGCGGGTACCACTTCTATCAGGTGCAGCATAGTGAAAGGTTGTATGAGTTTGTGGGCCAGCACTACGGAGGGGGTAGAAGGTATGAAGAACAATGCCCCGATCACACTTTTGATGAACGCTTCTGACGAGCCGGTTGCGGGATTGCCGCATATTGCCATGTTCATGGCTGAAAAGGTGTCAAAATGGCTTCTGGATACAGGAGTTGAGTTTAGAGCTGCGTATAAGAAACTCACGAGCAAGACCATGCCGCTGATTGTGGCTCAGGAACACAACCACTTGAGCTTCTATTGGGCAATATCTTCCGGTCAAGGGGAGGGATGAGCAGAGGTGATCCAGTGGATAGGCTAAAAACTTTATATGTAAGTGTTGTAAAGTCATTGTACATCGTTTACCGAATATTATGAGTTGAGAGAAAAAATCCATCCTTTATAGAAGATTTTATCGTATTGCATCAGGATGCTATTTTCGTGGTGGGGCTCGTTCATTTTTACTGGCCGGTTGCTACGGCATGTGATCTTGTAGCATGCTCACTACGATGGAGAACTTACAAATACACACTTATAGGACCTTTGTAACGCATTGCTGATTGGGGAGATATATAAAGCAACTTATGATTCAATATCCTTGTTTCAAACAGGTATGGATCAAATCCAAGGCTTCAATGCTGAGAATATCCTTGCGCTCGTCGATCCTGGTATGCCTCATTAGGTCTCAAAAAGCTGAGCCAAAACTAAGCATGATATGTAGTCGTCGGCGCATTCATGCCTCTATTAGAGGCAAACCGAACAGAGATAGAGCGGGTGCCAAGGACCACATTCCAATATGGGCCTACAAAGAGACATCAAGTCTGTTGAGTTTCTGTTATCAGATTGTATTGCCTATTCTTAGCATATCACATTCAGCTTGATATCTATTACCCAATTACGCCTCATGCTTCTAGCAAAACGAAAATATTGGTTTACATCTATGGCGGTGGGTTCGTAACTGGGGACCGACAAATGCCTCCACCTGGGCACCTTACTTATGCCAACGTTGGGGCATACTTTGCACGTCGAGGCTTTATCGCTATCGTCCCAGATTATCGACTCGTACCTGAGGCTGTGTTTCCAGGAGCACCTGAGGATGTGCGAGACGCTAAAGTCTGGGTAATTGGGAATCCCCAACATCTCACAACGCCAACTACGCCGAATCCAGACATGCAAAATATCTTCTTGAGTGGACACTCGGCCGGTGCTATCCATGCGTTTACGTCGCTTGTCATTCCCGAGACAGTCGAGCCTGCGATATACAGATCCAGCATTGCTGGGCTTATATTATGCGGTGGGGGGTACCGGTTCGACCAGCTGCAGCCTAGTGAAATGCTGTATGGATCTGTGAACCAACACTATGGAGGGGTGGACGGTATGAAGAACAAAGCTCCGACTACTCTCTTGGACAGTGCTTCCGACGAGACGGTTGCAGCCTTGCCACGTATCGTAATGGTCATGGCTGAAAAGGAGCCGAAATGGCTTCTGGACACGGGAGCTGAGTTTAGGGAGGTGTATGAGAAACGTACGGGTAAGAAGATGCCGTTAATTATGGCCCAAGGACACAATCATTTGAGCTTTTATTGGGCAATTTCTTCTGGGCAGGGGGAAGAATGGGCAGAAGAGGTGATACGGTGGATAGGCTGAGAATGTCGCAATACAGTGATACTTTGTATAATTGAGATGGAAGACAAAAAATTACAGAAGATCCAGCTGATGGGGGCACCGCGGATTGAACGCGGGACCTTCAGAA